>ML415007.1:0-106412 GCA_005239525.1 Nicotiana knightiana
TAGAGCTGATATTTTTAGATTGCATGGTCAATATCAAACATACATACATTATTTGTTTGAACAACTTCCTTGTGGAGTTTCTATAACTTCTTATATTGGCCATGCTGTTAATGGAAATGATTATTTGACAATTACATGTCATTGGATAGATGATTTATTTTGCATGCAAAAACGTATTATCGCTTTTAAATATGATGAAGATCAGAGTCATACTGCTGTGTTTATAAGTAGTACTATTAGCGAAGTTGTTCAATTTTATAATCTTAACCAAAAAGTATTGTGTATGTCTTTTGATAATGCTTCTAACAATACTGCCGCAATTTCATTATTAAAAATGCATTTGCAACCGCCACTTGAAGAAATTTTTCATGTTAGGTGTGCATGTCATATTTATAATTTAATTGTTAAAAGTGGCCTTGATTTATTTTCAACTGAGATTACTCATGTTAGAAGAGCAGTTGGTGTTATTCAAGGAAATAACAGACAATCTAGAATTAGGGAATTTAAGAATAAGTGTACCGAGTATAACCTTAAACCAAGATTCATGCCAGACGAAATTGTTACTAGGTGGAATTATACTTACATATTTTTAAAATGTTGCTACAAATATAGATTTCCAATAACTGAAGTTGCTAATGCGCATTGTACTGATAGAAACCGTATGTTAACACCTGCTACTTGGGAGGTCATTAATGATGTTATTCAATTTTTACATAAATTTTATATAGCTACNATATATAGTTACTGTTCAGTTTTCTGGAGCATACTACCCTACTATTACAATGGTTTTAGTACATATAGCTGAAATTGCTTTTCTACTCTTTGAATTTAAGAAGAAAGAAAAATATACGGTTGCAGTTGAAGAAATGCAAGACAAATTCAAAAAATATTTCTTTCCAATTACTCAGATTTACTTAATTGGCGCTGTTTTAAATTCTTCTATTAAGATGGCTGATTGTCACAAATTAATCAATGCTTTATATACTTACATGGAGGTTGGAGCAACTGAAACCCCAGATATTTTTGCTTGTATGAACAAACTAAATGATAATTTACAACAATTATATAATAATTATGCAAGTATAGTTGATTCTGTTGCTGTTAATGCCAATGTTAATCCCACTATGCAGTGTGCCACTTCTTCAGGTTCCACTACTTTGAATGATGATGAAATAGTTGATAGTTATAATATTTTTTCTACATTTGCTACAACTCAAACCAGTAGCAGAAACATTGATGAACTTCAATTCTACTTGCAGAAGCAAAAGGAGATTCGCACAAAGGAATTTTCAGCGTTGGAATGGTGGCGTGAGAATGAAAAGCAATTTCCTGTTCTTTCTGCTATGGCTCGGGACGTGCTGAATGTGCCAATTTCAACTGTTGCATCAGAGAGTGCATTTAGTCAAGCAAGACAACAACTAGGAGACACCCGTCACTCATTGAGAAGCAATGCTTTGGAAGTTTTAATATGTTTCAGAGATTGGATTAGATCGGAACGAAGAAATCAAGGACGTGAAGATGTTGATATCCCAGAAGACGAGGAACTTGGAGATATATTAACACATGGTAACCCATCTGAATTTAACACTCCAGAAGAAGGACAATCAGTTCATATTGATTATGAAGAACTTACAAGGGCAATGCAAAACCTTTGAATTTACTACTTGTCGAATTTAGTACTTAGTTGTAACTTGTAAGTTGTAAGAGTTGAATTTTGAAATTTGAAATTTGAAAATTGATAATTTGAAATACATGTTGCACGTGCAATTTATAAGTGCAATTTTTTCCATAATCATTTTTATCTTTATATATTTTACTTTATATTTTATATAAATTATAATACATGTACAAAAACTTGAAAAAAAAATTAAAAAGACTGAAACCCGGCCCGGCAGTACCCCTACCCGCACGGCCCGCCCCGCCTCGCCCGTTAGACACCCTTATTCTAAATGCAGAAGAAAATTTAATGATTGGCTAATTAACCGGTCTTGACTTGATACGTGCCGAGATTTCTGCCACGATCCTTGCCTGACCGCGGATATCTCGGCTTTCCGTTATTCGACTCAGCATGCTTCCCTCGATCTCGCTCAATCTTCATTCCGCTCGGTCTTGATCTCGGCTGATCTCGATCTCGATCGGTTACTGAGTCACGAACTTGGTAATCTAACTTCGCATCATGGTCCGATATGACGAACCTTAGCCTGCCACCTCGATCTCGATTAACCATGCAAAAAGGACAAACTCGATTTTGACGGTATATAACCTTCTTTCTGAAGGTGAAGTCATGTGACTTTTATAGAACTATTCAAGTAGTAATTATACTTTGAGCACATATGATTCTTTAGGTTTATAAACATTCGACCCCTTTGGTTAAATTGAAAGATCTTTCAAATGGATCGTTTAAAATTAATGAAAATTGTTATATGTGTTTTTATGGCCCGGGGCTTGATAACAATTGTGATCGGGGTCCCTTATTCATTTTCCATTTTTCCTTTATCGTGATTTATTTTGTTATTTGTACTCTTTTTCTGTGATTTGTTGTGTTTCTTTTATCTGGAGTTTTTGGAGGAAAAAACTCCAAAACCTAAAATTGGAGGAAAAACAAAATTGGAAAGAAGATTTCTATCAGGATTGTTTTTTATTCTTGTTAAACGAAAAACACATATCATAGTGGAAAGTATGGATTTTTCATCAGTTGGACAAAAACTACTTAATCTTTGTAAATTTAAAGAACCATAATATCCTCAAGATAAATAGATAATACGATATGTTACAAAAATAGACGTATCTTCAAATTTTAAGAACAAAACTTTGTAGGGTTATTTTTCAAATTATAGGAAGCTAAGGGCAAATTGGGTTAAGCCTACCAATATGCTTAAGCAAGCTTCATCTCGCTGTTCTCGAATCTCGAGTCACAAATTGGTTAAGGTCACCTAGTGGATATTGCGGGACTTTTAAATTTTTTTCAATAATATATTATCAAGAATGCTGTATATTTCCTTAAAATATTTACATCTTGTATTAAAAGAGTATTTCAAAATATTGTAACGTAATTTAAATGTAGCACTTGCAAGCAAAAAATATTAGTTAAAAGAATTTTTGAGTAAAAATTCTAATTGAAGTGGTCATTGAAACTTTACGCTTTAATTGTTTAGACTTACCTAATTAAAAGCAGTTTGATGGAACTAACAAATTGGACGAGTAGAAAATTGCAGCATTTCACCGATCAAAACCAAATGGTCAAACGTGAAGGATAGGTGCCTACGTGCATGCCTAAATGAATTACTCCCACAATAAATAACTAATTTTCCCGGGACACACTCATTAAAAAAATATAAAATTCTAAACAAAAATAATTAGTGCGACTAAATTATCCTTAATTAAATGTTGCAACATAGTTAATGCGAGGAGTAAAGATTTTTTAGGAATATGTACATAAGGTTAATTTTGAAAAAATAAATTAAATTTTTTCTTGAATATTTAAATGGACATTTATTTTGAACAAAAATAAAAAGATAAATTAATCAGGACCGGATGGAGTAAAATCAAACTCTAAGAACCCGTTTGGCCATAGATTTTGTCAAAATAAACTTGGATTTAATTTGGCAAACATTTAGCCATAGATTTTGCCTATATTTTGGCATAATCCCAAATCCCAAAACCAGCTCAATAGCTAGTTTTGGGCCAAATCCTTAATAATACACATGTTTTTCCAAAATAAATTTGAAAAATATATTTTAAAAACGTATGTCCAAACATATTTTCATCTTCAAGCCAAATTTCATCCAAAATAAATTTTTCAAAATAAATTTAGAAATTTATGACTAAACACTAGCTAAATATGCTTTAAAAGCATGTCTGGTGAGTGATAAGTGGTGGCCCTTCCCCAACAATTGGGGCCAATTTGGTCATGGGATTAAACAATTTTTTGACGCATGTGCTGCACCAATCTTTCATTATTGGTAAAAGATTTTTTTTGATCTTTTCGGAGTTTCCCTTTTGGATTCTACTCATACAAATTCAAGATTTGAACTTTATAATTTTTATATTAAATTTAAGATAATATATAATAATAATTAAGTTTACAATCAAATAATTTATAATTTTTTTTATGTATTTTTTAGTATATAGTTATTCGGTTCACGCGAGTCCGTATTTTTAAGAAAAATGAGGCAGTTAAAATGTGATTCCGGAATACTACTAGCTAGTTTCGACACGAGAAATAATCAACGTAGTGTACAACGCTTTTTGATAGAATAAAACGACAAGTCCGCGGGGAAATTGAGATAATTTAACGGTTGGATTCTTTTAGAGGAATTTTCCCTTTTCTTTTACCCGTATTTTTGTCCATTTCAGACTCCTTTTTCTAAAAATTCTCTTTTATTGTTGTGAAATAATTCTCGGATTTTTTCCATTTATTTTAAGTCAATGGATGGAAAAAGTTGTCAATTAAGTAATGTGGCATATATAGGTTGGAAAAGCAAATTCTATAGATTCGTTATGACAATTTGATGACCCAACAATTGTTTTCTAACAAAAGCAAATAGAATCCCTTATTAAATGTGTGACAAGTGGGCTACTTACGTGAATATCGATTTGATAAAAAATTAATTTTTTTTTAAGTCGTATTGGTATATAATTTTTAAAAATTGAAGTTGTATTTGGATATATATTTTTTACTTGAAAAAATATTGAAGTTTTATGTGTGAATATAATTTTTTTATTCAAAACTAGCCCAAATCATTTTATGGAACTTGAAATTTTTTTTTCAAAAACTGATTAAATTTCATGAACAAACAATGTTCTAAATTTTTTTTGAAAAAAAAAGTAAAAAATAATTTATATTCAAACGGGAGCTAAAAGATAGCAAGTACTACTATAAAAATGATATTTCTAAGAAAACAGAGAGTACGTAAAGGACAGTTATTGTACATCATTAGATGTGAAAGTTTTTACTATTTTATTCGTGTATACTAAGTTTGAATTATCGGTCCAATTTTATTGCGTTCTTAATTAAAACATTTTGCTTCACGTTTCAAAGAAGTCCGTCCTTTAAAACAAACAAGATTATTAATCTCCAAAATTTGGAATTTTTCTTTCCAAAACCTTGTTCATTCTAAACGCTAAAAATTACATCAAAGAAAAAAAATTCATTTATTGAAAAATATCTAGTTTCCAAGCTTATTCAAATATCAAAGGCCAAAATTGTGTTGACTAGAAGAGCCGTAGACAAAATGCACAAGTTTTTTTTTTTTTGAGCAAATAAAATTTGCAGAAGAAAACACATAATTAAGCCATCAAAGATTAGTTAAATGCTTCAGTAATTACTCCAAATTAAAGTTTAATTATTTAATTTGATCAAAATTTAATTTCTCACGTGCAAAACTTTGGAAAGGGCATGCATATTCTAGACAAGTCGAGTAAATCACCCATAAAATTCTGAGCAAAATTAGGAAATTGGTAGGGTCATTTTCAAAAGAAAATGCAGTGGCTCTCCTGTCATTGTATACAAAGATACTATAATAATTAACTTCAGTTTGCAAAAAAAAAAATCTTAAAATTAGTTATAGTATGTCTTTAACACGACAAAGCACGTGAAGAACCCTACTTGTTTACTTCTTTCAACCTTTTCAAATTTGCTGGATATTTCTGGAATTCGAGATTATCTGTACTTTCATCTAGTTGCTTTTTTATTTTATTTTAATTAACACTAATAGGAGTCTCTGCTGATAATGGAGAGAGGGAGATGATTAATTAAACTCAAAATATGGATTAATAATACCTGGATAAACCTAATGAGTATTACTTTGAAGCCGTCTATATGTACATCTTATGCATTGTGAGAAAGGAGGTACATAAACTATATCCCAAAAACAAATTTTAAAATCATTTGGAAAAAGTAGGGAAGAATAAAAAAGTGTTGCAAGTATATCAAAATAATTTAAATTCCAATTCTGGTACTTAAAAAAAAAAAATTGTTGTTCGACTAGTAACTCTTTTACTAAATAATATGTTTGCAAAGTTTAGAATCACATTTAGTGGGCGTTTGGGCATAATAATTATAAATTTCAGAGAAAAAGTTTAAAAACACTCAAGTGAAAATGCTATTTAAATATTAAAGTTGTGTTTGAACATCAATATAATTTGGAACTGTTTTTGAATTTTTGTGAGTGATTTGAAGTGAATTTTGAAAAACATGTTTTTATAGTTTTTCAAATTCAAAAATATTTCGAAATTCAACTTTAAGTGATTTGAAATTTTCATGGCCAAGCACCGCTTCCGAAAAGATATTTAAATTCACAAAAATAACCAAATTATTAACTACTTATGACATGTGCCTTTTTCAAGGCTGTCACTTGACTTAAGGAGGGTTCTTCTCTCTATGTTGAATAATATAGATATAGATATCCTATTGTTCTCAATAATATTATCAGAAATTTAATGAATACATTTTTTATTAAATTAATGAGATTTATATAAGCATCGAATAACTTCTTTGTTATGTACTTTTTCTTTATCAGATTATCCAATATTTAGTATTATTGCATTGTTAATAAAAACTTTTATTATCATATTACTTTATTTAAATTTTTGCGTGCTACTTTCTTTTAATTTTGGTTTTTATTATAAAATATTTTATTTTATTATTTTAAAGATATTTAAATTTAAAAATAATAACTAATAACTAATTATTAATTACTTGTGCCATGTGACTTTTTTCTAGGTTGCCACTTGACTTAAGGAGAGAGCTTTATTTTTCCTCTCTTTTTAATAAGATATAAATATAGATATCCTATTGTTCCCAGTAATATTATCTAAAATTTAATGAATAAAATCTCTATTAAATTAATGAGACTTATATTGGCATCGAATATTTTTTTTTTGTATTTTTACTTATTATGTTATACAATATATAGTATTATTACATTGATAATAGAAAATTATATAGTATTATTACATTGATAATAGAAAATTTTATTAGCATATTACTTCATTTAAATTTTTATATGCTACTTTCTTTTTATAATATAATAGAAGATACATATTTTTAATTCTATTATTCTAGATTATATTTTCTAAATAAATAAAAATTTTATTTAAAAAATAAAGAAAAAAAGTATTATTAAAAAGTTAAGTAATTTTAAATTGTCATTTTAATTTTTTTTGTAATTTTAGTTTTTTTATTTTAAAATATTTCAGAAACTCCAACTCGAAACTACTCCTCAATATGAATGGGTAATTTTTTTTTTAATTTTTGTTTATTATTATAAATATTTTATTTTATTATTTTATAGATATTTAGATAAAAAAATAATCAATAACTAATTATTATTTAAATAACTAAATATATAATTTTTTTAAGCTGCCACTTGACTTAAGGAGAGGGATTATTATTATTATTATTATTAATATTATTACTATTATTGTTATTATTATCATCATCATCATCATCATCATCATCATTAATAATAATATCATTATTATTATTATTATTATTATTATTATTATTATTATTATTATTATTATTATTATTATTATTATTATTGTCAATTAGTGATGATTAGATTCAAAGATTTTTCCTTTCATTCAAGAAAGTTGTAACTATTTCTAATTTAAAATTGTAGCAAGATTTAATTAAGTAGTATAAAACTTTTTTATTTGAAAAGAACTACTCCCCATTCTATATTGGCAGATTTTTTCTTCTTATTTTCGGTTTCTATTTTTCAATAATCTTAAAACTCCAAATTTATTAAGTCAAAAAGAGTAACCAATTATTAAGAACACATAATGCATAGTTTAAATTTTTTAAAATTTAAATAAAAAATAAATTATTACCTTACCTAATTACCTTTGTCCTAAATTGCCAAGTGGCCTATTGTGAGGTTGCTACTTGACTTAATATAAATTTTTTCCCCTCTCCTTTTAATATTATATAGATAGATTTGATCGGGTTAACTTTTTAGTATGGAACGGGTCGTGAATATTGAGAGAGAAAAGGAAGGAAATAAAATGACTTTTGTTGCGATTCGAACGCTACATCGAAGTGAGAAAAACATATATTATTCCAAGAAGTTGCAATATCAACATCAAAGATTAAGAGTGATTAATTATTATCACTAATTTCGAACCGTAGTTCAAACATCAAATTAAAGGAGAAAATTTTGGTTTATTAGGAGAGCCGTCGACAAATACACAAGTCACGACTACCTTTTTAAGCCATCAATGGTTGATTAATTACTTCGAATTAAAGTGTAAGTTTGGCCAAATTTTAAGTTCTGCACATTCAAAACTTGGAAAAGCATGCATTTTCTAGACAAATTAAAGTGAGCAAAGCGCCTAGAAATTTCTGAGGATAATTAGGCAATTGGTGTGGTTGTTTTCGAAATAATGGCAGTACTCAAAAGATATACTATAATCACTTATGTTTGCAAACTAAGATCTTAAAGTAATCGTTATGTCTTTTACACGACAAAGCACGTGAAGAACCCTAATTTATTTCAATCTGTTCCCATTTCTAGATACCTCTGGAGTCACAAATAATTTGTCGAAACTAATTTAAAGGAGCCTCTTTTCATAATCTGAATACTTCAATCGACCAAATTATCGATATACATCACGTAATTAATGTAAAAAGGACTTTTTGGTGAAATATCCCCAATATTTGCAGTATTAAGAAATAACCCTAGACCCGCACAAGGTCTTCAAGGTTTTTTTTATCGAATTAAACTATTCATTAAAATCTACTAGATTATCATACTTTTGTTCTTCAGGAATTACTTTATCGGCCAGTAGAGTTGATGTTATGTTTTATCTACCTATCTATTAAGATGTTCATCGAAGTGTATCAGATTGACATACTTTTACTGGGTTGTTTTACCACAGTCTTCTTCAAAATTTGCAACTTCAATCTCGATCAAACCACCCCAAATCTGTTCCAAATAATATCAATTTTGAAACAAAGCTTCCAAATACCAACACAAATAATGCTCAATCACCAACTTAGCCGAATAACACCAAATCAAAGACTCGTTTTGTCTTCTTCACACACTTTCTAATGTTCAACAATTGAGTTTTGATATTTTTACAGTAAATTACCAAAAAATGTGTCTGAACAAAAAATTCAAGAACAAATTACCAATATTCAAACGATTTTAACAATAAATAAATTATTAAATTTTATTTTCCACCATACAAAATAAAGACATTCAGCCAAGATCATTCCCTTAAGAGTCACGCCGTGCTAATTTTCGTGATCTTTTTATAAGTTTTGGTGGGTAGAGTTACTCGTATTTGTGCTAAGGTAGGAGATAGCAGATACTCATTGAATAATCGTGCAAGCTAAACCCGAATATTACGGTTGTAAAACTTTATGGACTATTTTAGAGTTATGACAGGGCACAACTAAACAAGGTTATGCTCCCATAATACAATTTTAACAACAATACACAAAATGCTATGAATTTTTTCTTTGTTCTAAATTACATGATCCTATTTTGATCCATAGTTGAATAATCACCAAATATTAATCTAATTATGAAACAAAATCTATGGAAGTACTGGCGCCATATAGTTATTTAGCTGAGGACCTTCAAGAAGATACAGACAAATATGTTGTAACCAAGACAAATGTCGGGGATCGTAATTCCCATTTCTCCTGGCCCAAAAGATATTTATCAGTTTTGGGCCAAGCAGGCTGGGCTTAGTAGAGATTTGGGGATGTTCTCTAAAGCTAGCCCTATTTAATTTTGCATCTATACCCAGTTTTGGGATCACAATTGAACCAATATTCACTTTACGAAAAATTTATAATCCTACTCATTTTACGATCAACTTCAAACTTATCGGGTTTGAAGTGAAAAAAATTCACTTTAGATGCACTTAGGGTCAAATAGGTCTGAAGTACAACCGATGGTTTCATGCACTTAAGGCCAATCTGAAGTGAAAAATTACACTTCAGATGCACTTAAGGCTAAAAGGTCTAAAGTGCAACAAATATTTTCCTACACTTAAAGCCCACGTTTTCCTACACTTAAGGCCAATAAGTCTGAAGTGAAAAATTGCACTTTAGGTGCACTTAAGGCAAATAGGTCTAAGTGCAACCAATGGTTTCATGCACTTAAGGCCAATAAGTTTGAAGTGAAAAATTGCACTCAGATGCACTTAAGGACAACAGGCCTGAAGTGCAACAAACGTTTTCCTATATGTAATGCCATTAAGTCTGAAGTAAAAAATTGCACTTCTGCACTTAAGGCCGAAAGGTCTGAGCCGCAATCAACTTTTTCATGCATTTAAGGCCAAATAGGCATGTCGTGCAAATGCCCAGAAACAGAAATTTGTTCTTCGGTTTTAACGATCTAATATACGATTTAGAACCTAAATCTACTCTAAATGAGCTCAAATTCGAAATGTAACCTCCAAATATCATAAAAAACAAACCACAATAATCAATTTGTCAAAACAACAATAAATCTAACAAACCGATTTTGCAATTAAGAAAAAGAAAAAGAAAAAGAAGAAAATATAAGCAATAGTAAAAAATAAAGCGCTACAATAGAAAACTTGTTACCCGAAGAAGAAGAAGAAGGAGGAGGAGAAGGAGCACAAGGAGGAGGAGGAGGAGGAAGAGGAGGATACAAGTTAAAAAAAATTAAAAAAGTGAGTACAGATTAAATGGGGCGACTAAATAAGACGCCCCGTGCAATTCTTAAATTTAAACCATGCGGAAATGATATCCAATCAAAAGCCCACTAAAACCACGCAATAACCTTTTAATACAAGCCAATCAATATAGGAATTTTTACATTCCTATACCACATACTAAACCTTATTACCCTCAATGTTTAAGGTTAGAGTTAATTACACTTAGTATACCAAATTACCAATTATATACCATAATTAATTTACGGGTATATTTAATGGGTAATTTTTTACTGCTTAATTAAAGGACCGTATATCCCAATATCCTCTCTCCTTACCCCTCACTTCCCCCACGTTTAGCTGTTGTTTACCCATAACTCCCCCCACATTTAGCTGCTGTTTACAGAAAACACACTTTATTCACAATCTCCATTCTACAGAAAATCAAACTCATCATTCTACAAAATTGTTTCCCAATTTTAGTCAAGTTGAAGTTAATCCATGAAAAACATCAAATCTCCAAAAAAAAGTCCTAAAAAATCGACAGTAGGTGATATCCCCTCGTTTGATTTGGGGGTGTTAACACCAAATTCTCCCAAAAAACAAGTAAAATCTCGACATGCAATTGAAGAGACTGCTCATTCTTCATCTCCCAGACAAAGCCAAGCCAAAATTAGAACAAAACATAAACATGATGTAGATGCTGGAGGAAGTTCTACACCATCCAAACAACTCAAACGAAAAATGAAAGAGGTTTTGCTAGACGATGATTTTGCTGAAGAGGTCCCAAAAATTCCAACAGAAAAGAAACCCAACTTGTCTCCTGCTTCGTCAAAACAAAAAATGAAGAAATTGTCCAAAAAACACCCAAAATTGGTTCAGGAAAAAACTTTGCTGAAGGTAAACATTTATTAGTTTCGTTTCCAATTTTTTAGTTTGATTTTAGGATGTAAAAATCTGTGTTTTACGTTTTAGTAAAGTGTAGATTAATTGTCTCAATTTTGAAGATAACTTGTAGTTGTGATGTTCGACAGTTTATAATTGTAGTTTTTTTATAGTAATTTTATAGTTATATTGTAGTTAGCTTTTAAATTTTAAAAGTTGTAGGTTTTTTTTTTTGAAATCATTTTTTGTAGATAATGTTTATATTTGTAGATGTTTTTGTAGTGCTTTGTAGTTATATGTGTTGGTAGGCTGTACTATTTGAAGCAGATTTGTAGAATTTTTTTTTTGATGCCTTTTTTTGTCGAAAATGATTTGGGTTATAACTAATGTGTAGTGATTTGTAGATAAAATGTAGATTAATGTTTCTTATTATGCATTTTACTGATATGAAATAATTTATCATTTTGTGCAGAATGAACATTATTTTGCCCCACATAATATGGATTATGGGGTTTAAGAACATTGCACATTTTTGATAATAAGATTTCTTATATGATATAGAAAAGAAAAAATCACATTAATATATGTCTGGACAAATTTTCGGTCAGCTGATAAAAAGATTTATATGACATTGAAGTTTAAAAAAGGTTTATGGAAGTGTAAAATGTGTCGGGCCAAAGTTATAGTTATTTTAAAGGCTGTTAAAGTTGATTATTTGTGAGTCGAAGTTACACCTTTCATCGCCACTTCAACTTAAAAATGAATTACTAATTATTTCATGCTGAAGTTTAAATCCTTTCTCGAAACTTGTGAAACAAATTTCAACTTTCAAATAAATAAGATTATTTGCAAGTTGAAGTTGTTAAGCAAAAGGGTAAACGTAATCATGGGTATGGACCTGTGTGGTAGCTATGATAACTCGATAAGTTGGCGACCTAACAATAAATTTTTGGGGGCTAAACCTTTCGTTTTGCTTAATTAATGGCTAGCTTAGACAAGTAATTGAGAAAATATACATGAGAAAAGATGTCGTCGTGATGGAAACTTGAACAAAAGTATGCTGAAACAATTTCCTTCTTTCCGTAAAATTACTACTAATATGAATAAAATTAAACATTAGTAATTGAGAGAAAGAAGCTATGTTTAAGTTATAAAAGTATATTAATTGGTGCGTGTCTCCTGAAAAAATCGCACTGACATAATCCAAAACGTTAATATACCCTGACATTAAGAGTTACATTATCTGACAGAAGGAAAATCTTTTGGTTGACACCTAAGTTTTCCCATCTTTATACAAAGACCTACAAAGATGGATTTCAATTCCTTTGAGATAGCTTCAAATCAAGACTTGCAGGTTGGAAAAGACGTTGCCTCAGTATGGCAGGTCGAGCCACCCTTATCCGATCCACTCTCAACTATCTTCCTAATTATATTATGCAATACATCTCTATAACCCACAATATATCACATTATTAGAAAGATATCAAAAACGCTTCCTCTAGGGGTCCATATCCCAAAAAATGCGAATCATTCTCCTTAAATGGAGTATTGTCACATTACCAAAACGTAAAGGAGGACTTAGAATTCAGTTCTGTCCATAAAGAATAAAGCTCTATTGGCCAACTTAGCATGGGGACTCTTTAAGAACCCGTCCTGTTTCTGGGTCTCACTACTTCTAACGACTCACACCAACTCTACAAAGACCTCCTTCATCTGGAAAAACTACCAAAAGGGATGGACCTACTGTCAGTTGGGGTCTAAATGGACAATAGTAACTGGCCAATACATCAATTTTTGGCATGACCACTGGATAGATAGCAACACTTCCTTAAGATCACTGCTTCATGGTCCCTTACTACTATTAGAATCCCAACGAACTGTTAGCTCTACATCAACCATGCTAGGTGGAACCTTGAGCGTCTCCCTTTTGATCTTCCTCAAGTACTACTACTTAAGATCCTTAGCATTTACTTTCCCCGTACCCGACACACTATGACAATATTATATGGAACCTCACGAGCTCGGCACAATTTACTGTCCAATCATGCTACGACTTCATGATCTCAAATACTTCATATCAACTTCATAATTGGTTATGGAAACTTCACATGCCCCCTAAAATCATGTACTTTCTCTGGCTATGCAGCCACAACAGATTGCCAACAAATACCTTCTTGGCCCGTCTTAATATTTTAGATAATAATATCTGTCCCTACTGAGACTATCCAGCATCTCTTCTTTGAATGCTCCACCTCTCGAGCACTATGGACACAACTAGGCTTTCTCCATATTATCGACACACTCCAACAATTACCCATCCTCATTGAGCACATCAATTTATTTATCAAGCAACATCACTACATCACCCGCAATAATATCCCTACAACCACAATCATTCCTTTCTGTTTATGGTGAATTCGGCTACACCGCAATTATAATCTTTTTAACATCCGTAATGATATTCTTAACTACAACCAAATTATTAATCGGCCTGCTGTGAGCATGTAATTTTTCACCTATTATATACTCGTACAAAATTTCATAGATAACTCAATTTTATAGTTTTTGTTAAATGTAAGTATTTATTTGTGAATTATTTGCATTGTATGGTCATAATTAATCTTTTAAAGATTTATAAAAATAATAAATAATAACAGAATATTTTAATTTTTTATTTATCTTGCATAATTAGGTTTTTAGTTTAATAAATACTTAGTTGTGTAATTTAAATATTTTACAAAGAAAATTAGTTATGGGTATTAAATTAATAGCTTCACTTTTAATTCACTCATTAGTTAAATTATAATTAGATAAAACTAGGTGAGAACTAATTAATATATTTTTAGAGTTTTAATTAGAATTGTTTAATTGATTAATTAGTTAGTCTAGGCCTAAGTTGTCTAAAAGCTAAAAAAAATAGGACTGGGCCATTGCCCCAAGCCTAAAGCCCTCTCCTAATACCCAATTACACCCAGCCCAAAACGGCCAACCCGTCCAAACCCCCACTTAACCCAAACGACCCCGTTTTGGACCTCCTCTCATCCCAGCCGTTGGATCATTTTGATCCAACGGTCCTAAACTCCCCACTCATTAATTATTTAACTGTTCTAACTCACCCCAACCCCCTTCAAACTCATATTCTCAACACCCCCTCGTCTCCCTCCTCTCTCTCCTCACCCAGTCTGTCTCCGCCGTCCACCGCCTTGGTCCGCCGACCGGAAATCGCCTACCGGCGGCGGACCACCTCCAAATTAGACCAAAATTTCACCAGATAATTCCCTTCCTCCCTTCAACCCCAATCTCTTGTCTATTTCTCCAAAAACACCACCAAAATCCGGCAATTTCAGATCGAAAAATCTGAAACCCTAAAAACCTTTCACTAGCCGATTTAGAAAGAATCAACGGCTCAAACTTACATGAGTCAATAGCTTTTGATAAGAGTTGTTGATTCATGTGGGTTTGGCTCGTTTCTGAACCCCGCCAGAATCCGGCCAAACCTTTGTTAACATGACTGGTACTCCCTAAAACCTCCTTTTCTACCTATTTGAGCATGATTCTGAATTATTGGATTAGGTTTAACCTTGAATCTCTTTTACTGATTTTTGTAGAATTAATTAGTTTTAAGTTCAATGTTCTGTATCTGTTTACTGCCTTTTAAAGTCAGTTTTAGTTTAAATTTTTGTGACTCCCTGTGTTTGAGTCTTAATTAGGGTTCTATGTTGTCTTCGACTGCACCCCCCTCCCTTATCTTCTTTAATTGTTTATGTACTGAAATTAGTCGTTTAATTCTAGTCTCCCAGTCTACTGTTAATTACTGATTAGTTAGGGTTTCATGGATGTGTGATGACCCAAGAGGTCATTTTATAAATTTTAGACTCCGTTCCATGCATAATAGCCATAAAAAGACAAATTTTAAATACATCGATTTTCATGTGCAGTCGGGGCGTGAAACCGAAAAGCTTTTATGTGAAAAAATGAGAAACAGTGGTTTCTAGAATTTAAATTTGATTATAGTTGACTTTGGTCAACATTTTGAGTAAACATATCCGGATCTGTGTTCCGACGATCCTTGGAGGTCCGCAGTAAAATATGGGACTCGGGCGAATGCCCGGAAATAAATTTCGAGGTCCCAAGCCTTAGAAATCAATTTTTGAAAGAAATTATTTTGCTGAAATATTTATGAATTAAAGAAAAGAAATAATATTTGAAATCATTGGTATCGGGTTCTGTATTTTAGTTCCGAAGCTCGGTATAGATTTTTTATCATATTAAAAGGTTAATTGTGATATTTGGGGGAAAATGGAGTTCGTTTGACGTGATTCGGACATCCGGTTGAAGAGTTATGAACTTTAAGAGTTCTTGTTGAAAATGATGAGTTTTGAGGTTTAGTTCATAGTTTTACATGTTATTTTCATGATTTTATCGCAAAAGCAAGTCCGTATGATATTTTTAGACTTGCGCGCATGTTTTGTTTAGAGCCCCGAGGGCTCGGGTGAGTTTCGGGTAGGCCACGAGGTGTTTTACACTTAAAGAGAATTGCTGGTTTTTCATTTTCTGGTGTCCAGGTCTGTTGTTCTATGCGATCACATAGGAAGGTCGGCGATCGCATAGTGTAAAGTCTGAGGTTGCAAAATTGGCACTGTGCGAACGCAACACCAGGGATGCGATCGCGATTCTTCAGCTGGGTTAAGCTGTGCGAACGCACTCCCTGCTATGCGAACGCACAACATTAAAACAGGCATGGGGGAGGGGAGGCCGGTAATCTATGCGATCGCACACCTCCCCTCACGAACGCACTGCTCCATCCCCCTCACCCTATGCGAACGCATCCCTTTGAGTGCGATCGCATAGGTCTTCAGCCCAGCTAATATAAATACTCCTCAAAAATCGGGCAGACCTTCTTCTTCACCATATTTTTGAGGTTTACATCCCTAATAGGGATTTTCTTCAAAAATTATCATCCCCAAGTCATAGGTAATCAATTCTAAACTTTGCTCTTTCAATTCCTTACTGTTTTTATCACTTTTAAAGCAAAACTAAGAATTTTCATGGTAAAATTGAGGGTTGGGTAGAATTAGAAAATTTTGTAAAAATTAAATTTTTACATCGAATTAAGGTTGGATTTCAAAACTAATAGTATATTTGGGTTCGTGGGTGAATGGGTAAACGTAATTTGGTCCGAACACCGAGTTTGGACCAAGCGGGCCTGGAGTCGGGTTTTTACTTGTTTTGAGAAAACTTAAGAAAAGCCATTTTATTCAATAAAGTTAGTTCCTTTAGCATAGATTAATGATATTGAGTTAATTATGATTAGATTCGAGCAAGTTAGAGCAAGATTCTAAAGGAAAAGCCATAATTGAGCAGTGAGTGGCCTACGAAATTGAGGTAAGTGTTTGGTCTAACTTTGACTTGAGGGAATAGGAATACCCACTTATTTGCTATGTGAGTTTTCATGTGTGTGGTGTATAAGTGAGGTGACGAGTATCTATGCGCCACCAAATGGTCTGTTAAACATGATCCATTTCCCGTTCCCAATTTAATTGATTCTTGTCTTAATTGTTCTATGTTCATTTTTGTTTCTATGATTCCTTGGCCTTGTTATTTTGTTGTCAAATATTGTTGTGGTTATTTTGGAAAGAGTTTTGGTTGTTTTATCTGGTTCCCTTGTGGTATAAAACGCTTGAGCGGTTTGGCATTGTTTTTAGGATATATGTATATTTCCTGTTGGTTTCACGGTTGAGAAGTTATTGATGATGTTTATGAGAAAAATACAGTTTCTTATTTATAATTGTTGATACAAAAATATTGCGAAAGGCTTGGCCTAAATTGTGAAATTTATGAATAAATTGATATGAGATGTATGGGGGAAGCGGGTTGCACGCCGCAACAACGAGTGATAAGGGTGGACATGTGGGATCGGGTTGCAGTTTGCAACAGGAGTAAGACGGGTGATATATTTAGGGAGGAGCAATAAGGGGGACATGTGGGAGCGGGTTGCACGCCGCAACAAGGAGTGATAAGGGAGGACATTTATATTTTTACTGATTTCTAAAGAAATTAAAGATTTGAAAAGCTTAAATATTTGTTTTACTATTCTTCATATTTTGGCACTACTTTTATATAAAGTTAAAGTTTGAAAACTTGGAAATTTATTTGAGAATTTGTTATAGCTGAGACCTGGGAAAAGGCAGCTGAGTATTTTATTGTTGTTGCAGTACTTAATGATTGGTTTAGATTTCCTTCTTGCTATATATATTATTATCAAGGTTGTATTGTTAATGCCCCGCCGTAGCCTCGTAACTACTTCGTCGAGGTTAGGCTCGGCACTTACTTAGTACATGGGGTCGGTTGTACTGATACTACACTCTTCACTCTTTTGTGCAGATCCAGGTACCGGCCATTTGTAGAGACATTTATAGCGGTTATTCAGTTACGCGGAGACACGAGGTATATGTGCCGGCATTCGTAGATCCCGAGAGTCTTCTCCCATTTTTATAAAACTATTTTATTATATTCAGGGCAATTGTACTATTTATTTCAGCCCAGTATTTGTAGTATTCTTTAGTAGTTCGTGGATTATGACACCAGACTCTGGGGTAGTTCGAGATTTATTTGTATGATTAGTTTCGTGGCTCGATTTAATTAATTAATTGTTTATTTCTCTTTATTATACTGGGAATCATTCATTAAAATCCAATAAACTCAGTTTACTTTAGATTATTTTATTATGTCTAAATGGATAAATAATGCAAAGTAGTTAATAGAATTCTAACATTGGCTTTCCTGGCAAGTGTGGTGTTAGGCGCCATCACGATCCCTAAGGTTGGGAATTTGGGTTGTGACAAGTTGGTGTCAAAGCACTAGGTTGCTTAGGTCTCACAATTCACGAGCAAGCTTAGTAGAGTCTGAAGGATGGGTACGGAGACGTCTGTACTTATCTTTCGGAGACTATTGTGTTAGGAAACAACTCCATTTTTATTTCTACTCTATCGTGCGATTCTTGTATCCCAAATACTGATTAGATTCTTCTATTCTCTCGAAGGTGGCGAGAACACGTGCTTCATCTTCCGCTGACCAGCATTCCGGTCCTCCAGCAGCAGCAGCTCCTACTAGGGGCAGATGCCGAGGCCACGCCAGAGGCCGATGCAGGGGCAGGACTCAGCCAGTTGCTCAGGCAGTAGGACCAGCTGCGGAACCTCAGATTGAGATTGATGAGGGGGTTCCGGCTCAGACTGTTCCAGCAGGACCAACTCAGGTTCCCGAGGTGTTTATTGCTACCCCAGTTCTTTAGGATGTTTTGGTCCGTTTAGTGGGCTTGATGGAGAGTGTGGCCCAGACGGGCACATTCCCTATTGCTGCAGCCATATCTCAGGCTGGAGGCGGGGTCCAGACTCCTGCCACCCACACTCCAGTCCAGACTACTCATCAGGTTCAGACCTAGCCAATCCCGTTGAGGTAATTCAGCCAGTTGCAGCAGTGCCGTCCGTTAATGGGGAAGATATGTCTACCGATGCTTTATGGAGATTGGACAGGTTCATTAAATTATTTCCTGTTCACTTCAGTGGTGCTACTTCAGAGGACCCTCAGGAATATCTGGATAATTGTCATGAGCTGTTGCGAAATATTGGCATTTTGGAGACCAATGGGGTCGATTTTGCTGCTTTTCAGATGACTGGTTCCGCCAAGAAATGGTGGAGGGATTTTCTGTTGACTAGAATAGTTGGATCACCTGCTCTGACTTGGGATCAATTCTCTCATCTCTTTTGGAGAAGTTCTTTCCTGTTACTACTCAAGAAGATAAGCGTCGTCAATTTGAGGGACTTCAGCAGGGTAGCATGATAGTAACCCAATATGAGACTCGTTTCGTGGATTTGGCTAGACATGCCATTCTTTTATTGCCCATAGAGAGGGAGAGGTTCAGACGGTTTATTTATGGACTTGCTCAGCCCATCAGTTTGCAGATGGACAAGGAAATAGGGACCGAGATTTCTCTTGAGGATGCTGCTAATATAGCTAGAAGGGTTGAGTCAGTTCTTGGGATGGGAGGTCAGGGGTCAGACAAAAGACCTCGCCATTCCCGTAGATTCAGCGGTGCCTCGTCTGGGGGCGGAGATACTCAGAGTAGAGGCCATTCTTCCAGGCCATTTAATTCAGCATTTCAGACGTCCCATGGTGCTTCAGCCTTTCTACTCTATCGTCCCATGGTGGATATTTTACTTCTAGACATGGTTGATTTTGATGTTATATTGGGCATGGATTGGTTGTCTCCCTATTATTCCATATTAGACTGTCACGCCAAGACAGTTACCTTAGCATTGCCGGGGTTTCCTTGATTAGAATGGAAAAGGACCCCTGGTCATTCTCCCAACCGGGTAATTTCATATGCCAAGGCTCGCCGCATGGTGGAGAAAGGGTGATTGGCTTATTTGGCCCATATTCGTGATTCCAATGCCGAAGTTTCTTTTATAAAGTCAGTCCCTATCGTGCGTGAGTTTCTTTAGGTGTTCCCTGCAGACCTGCCGGGTATGCCACCCGACAGGGATATTGATTTCTGTATTGATGTGGCTCCGGGCACTCAGCCCATCTCCATTCCTCCATATTAGATGGTCCCATCAGAATTGAAAGAATTAAAAGAATAGTTGCAAGACTTGCTAGATAAGGGTTTCATAAGACCTAGTGTCTCACCTTGGGGTGCACCGGTTTTGTTTGTAAAGAAGAAAGATGGGTCGATGAGAATGTGTATAGATTACCGGCAGCTGAATAAAGTTACTATCAAGAATAAATATCCGTTGCCGAGAATCGATGACCTATTTGATCAGCTTCAGGGTGCTAGAGTATTTTCAAAAATTGACTTGAGGTCAGGCTATCATTAGCTGAAGATTAGGGTCCTAAGACAACCTTTCGGACGAGGTATGGGTATTATGAATTTTTGGTTATGTCTTTTGGCTGACTAATACTCCAGCAGCCTTTATGGACTTAATGAATCGGGTTTTCAAGCCCCATCTGGACTCTTTCATGATTATGTTCATTGATGACATTCTTATATACTCCTGCAGTCGGGAAGAACATGAGCAACATCTCCGTATAGCACTCCAGACTTTGAGAGATAATCTGTTGTTGCCAAGTTTTCAAAATTTGAGTTCTGGTTAGATTCAATAGCCTTTTTGGGTCATATTGTATCAGCAGAGGGTATTCAGGTTGATCCTAAGAAGATATAGGCAGTCAAAAACTGGCCTAGACCCACTACAACTACAGAAATTAGGAGTTTCTTGGGTTTGGTAGGTTACTACCATCATTTTGTGGAGGGGTTCTCGTCCATAGCATCCCCAATGACTAAATTAAATCATAAAGGTGCCCCATTTAAATGGTCAGATGAGTGTGAGGCGAGCTTTCAGAAGCTCAAGACAGCCTTGACTACAGTTCTGGTGTTGGTATTACCATCAGATTTGGATTCTTTCACGGTGTATTGTGATGCTTCTCGAGTTGGCCTTGGAGCAGTATTGATGCAGGATGGCAGAGTGATTGCATATGCATCTCTTCAGTTGAAATTCCATGTGAAGAATTACCCTATTCATGACTTAGAGTTGGAATCCATTGTTCATGCTTTAAAATTTTGGAGGCATTATCTTTATGGCGTGCTGTGTGAAATTTTTACTGACCATAGCAGCCTCCAGTACTTATTCAAGCAGAAAGATCTAAATTTGAGGCAGCGGAGATGGTTAGAGTTTCTAAAGACTATGATGTCACCATATTATATCACCAGGGAAGGCCAATGTGGTGGCCGATGCATTGAGTAGAAAGGCGGCGAGTATGGGCAGCCTTGCGTATATTCCAGGTGGTGAGAGACCGTTGGCTACAGACATTCAGACGTTGGCTAATCAGTTCCTGAGGTTGGATATTTTGCCCAGCAGTGTTCTAGCTTGTGCAGTTGCTCGGTCTGCTCTAAATGACCGTATCCGGGAGCGGCAGGATGACGACCCACATTGGCGGTCCTTAGGGACACAGTTCGGCACGGTGATGCCAAGCAGGTTACAGTTGGAGATGATGGTTTTTTAAGGATGCAGGGTCGTTTATGTGTGCCTAATGTTGATGGCCTTCATGAGTTGATCCTTGAGGAGGCTCACAGTTCTAAGTATTCGATTCATCTAGGTGCAGCCAAAATGTACCAAGACTTGAGGTAGCATTATTGGTGGAGAAGAATGAAGAAGGACATTGTTGCGTATGTGGCTCGTTGCTTAAATTATCAGCAAGTAAAATATGAGCATCAGAGACCTGGTGGTTTGCTTCAGCAGATAGAGATTCCTGAGTGGAAGTGGGAGCGTATCACTATGGACTTTGTTGTTGGACTCCCATGGACTCAGAGGAAATCTGACGCAGTTTGGGTTATTGTAGATAGGCTGACTAAATTAGCACATTTCATTCCTATGGCAAGTACTTATACTTCATAGCGGTTGGCTGAGTTATATATCCGAGAGATTGTTCGCCTTCATGGTGTGCCGGTATCTATCATTTCTGATCGGGGTACGTAGTTTACTTCACACTTTTGGATGGAAGTTCAGTGTGAGTTGGGTACCCGAGTGGAGTTAAGTACAACATTTCACCCTCAGACTGATGGGAAATCCGAGCGTACCATTCAAATATTGGAGGATATGCTCCGCGCTTGTGTTAGACTTTGGAGGTTCGTGGGATCAGTTCTTGCCGTTAGCGGAGTTTGCTTATAATAATAGTTATCAATCGAGCATTCAGATGGCTCCTTATGAGGCGTTATATGGTAGACAGTGCAGATCGCCAGTTGGATGGTTTGAGCCGGGAGATGCTCGGTTGTTGGGTACAAACTTAGTTCAAGAGGCCTTAGATAAGGTCAAGATTATTCAAGAGAGACTTCGTGCAGCTCAGTCTAGGAAAAAGAGTTATGCCGATCATAAGGTTCGTGATGTGGCATTCATGGTTGGAGATAGAGTATTGCTTCATGTGTCGCCCATGAAGGGTGTTATGAGATTTGGGAAGAAAGGTAAGTTGAGCCCTAGGTATATGGGGGGGTTTGAGATTCTTGATAGAGTGGGGGAGGTGGATTATCGACTCGCATTGCCTCCAGGGTTATCCTCAGTTCATCTAGTATTCCACGTGTCTATGCTCCGAAGATATCATGGTGACCCGTCCCACGTGTTAGATTTCAGCTCTGTCCAATTGGACCAAGACTTGACTTATGAGGAGGAGCCGATAGCCATTTTAGACCGGCAGGTTCGTCAATTGTGATCTAAGAATTATCCTTCAGTTCGAGTGCAGTGGAGGGGCCAGCCCGTTGAGGCAGCTACTTGGGAGTCTGAGTTGGACATGCAGAGTAGATATCCACACTTGTTTGCCAATTCAGGTAATTTTCTATGTCCATTCGAGGACGAACGTTTATTTTAGAGGTGGAGCTTGTGATGACCCAATGAGTCATTTTATAAATTTAGACTCCGTTCCATGCTTAATAACCATAAAAAGACAAATTTTAAATACTCGTGCGCAGTCCGGGCGTGAAACCAGAAAGGTTTTTTGTGGAAAAAAATGAGAAACAGTGGTTTCTAGAATTTAAATTTGATTATAGTTGACTTTGGTCAACATTTTGAGTAAACATATCCGAATCTGTCTTCCGACGATTCCGGGAGGTCCGCAGTAAAATATTGGACTCGGGCGTATGCCCGAAAATAAATTTTGAGATCCCAATCCTTAGAAATTAATTTTTGAAAGAAATTGTTTTGCTGAAATATTATGAATTAAAGAAAATAAATAATGTTTGAAATTATTGGTATCGAGTCTGTATTTTGGTTCCGGAGCTCGGTATAGATTCGTTCTCATATTAAAAGGTGAACTGTCAAATTTGGTGAAAAATGGAGTTCGTTTGACGTGATTCGGACATCTGGTTGAAGAGTTATGAACTTTAAGAGTTCTTGTTGAAAATGATGAGTTTTGAGATTTAATTAATAGTTTTACATGTTATTTTCATGATTTGATCGCACAGACAAGTTCGTATGATATTTTTAGACTTTCGTGCATGTTTTGTTTAGAGCCCCGAGGGCTCGGGTGAGTTTCGGGTAGGCCACAGGGTGTTTTACACTTAATGAGAATTGTTGGTTTTTCATTTTCTGGTGTCCAGGTCTGTTGTTCTATGCGACCGCATAGGAAGGTCGGCGATCGCATAGTGTAAAGTCTGAGGTCCCAAAATTGGCAATGTGCAAACGCAACACTAGGGATGCGATCGCGATTCTTCAGCTGGGCTAAGCTGTGCGAACGCACTCCCTGCTATGCGAACGCACACCATTAAAACAGGCCTGGGGAAGGGGAGGCCAGTACTCTATGCGATCGCACCCCTCCCCTCGCGAACGCACTGCCCCAACCCCATTACCCTATGCGAATGCATCCCTTTGAGTGCGATCGCATAGGTCTTCAGCCCAGCTAATATAAATACTCTTCAAAAAACGGCTAGACCTTCTTCTTCACCATATTTTCGAGGTTTACAGCCCTAATAGCGATTTTCTTCAACAATTATCATCCCTAGGTCATAGGTAATCAATTCTAAACTTTGTTCTTTCAATTCTTTATTATTTTTCATCACTTTTAAAGCTAAAACTAAGAATTTTTATGGTAAAAATTGAGGGTTGGGTAGAATTAGGAAATTTTGTAAAAATCGAATTTTCACATCGAATTAAGGTCGGATTTCAAAACTAATAGTATATTTGGGTTCGTGGGTGAATGGGTAAACGTAATTTGGTCCGAGCCCCGAGTTTGGACCAAGCGAGCCCGAGGTCGGGTTTTCACTTTTTTTGAGAAAACTTAGGAAAAACCATATTTTTCAATAAAGTTATTTCCTTTAGCATAGATTAATGATTAGATTCGAGCAAGTTAGAGAAAGATTCTAAAGGAAAAGCTATAATTGAGCAGTGAGTGGCCTACAAAATTAAGGTAAGTGTTTGGTCTAACTTTGACTTGAGGGAATAGGAATCCCCACTTATTTGCTATGTGAATTTGCATGTGTGTGGTGTATAGGTGAGGTGACGAGTTTCTATGCATCACCAAATGGTATGTTAAACATGATCCCTTTCCCGTTCCTAATTTTATTGATTCTTGTCTTAATTGTTCTATGTTCATTTTTGTTTCTATGATTACTTGGCCTTGTTATTTTGTTGTTAAATATTGTTGTGGTTATTTTGGAAAGAGTTTTGGTTGTTTTAGCTGGTTCCCTTGTGGTATAAAATGGTTGAGCGGTTTGGAATTATTTTTAGGATATATATATATTTCCTGTTGGTTTCACGATTGAGAAGTTATTGATGATGTTCATGAGAAAAATACAGTTTCTTATTTATAATTGTTGATACAAAAATATTGTGAAAGACTTGGCCTAAATTGTGAAATTTATGAATAACTTGATATGAGATGTCTGGTGGGAGCGGGTTGCACGCTGCAACAATTGAGTGATAAGGGTGGACAGGTGGGAGCGGGTTGCACGCCGCAACAAGGAGCGACAAGGGAGGAATTGTGACACCAGACTCTGGGGTAGTTCGAGATTCATTTATATGATTAGTTTCGTGACTCGGTTTAATTAATTAATTAATTATTTCTCTTTATTATATTGGGAATCATTCATTAAAATCAAATAGACTTAGTTTACTTTAGATTATTTTATTATGTCTAAATGGATAAATAATGCAAATTAGTTAATCGAATTCTAACATTGGCTTGCCTAGCAAGTGTGGTGTTAGGCGCCATCACGATCCCTAAGGTTGAGAATTTTGATCGTGACAAGATGTTCTTGCCTAGTTATTAGGTAAATACTGTTTTAAATTGAATTTTAGGTTTGTTTGTTGATTATGTATGACCAGACTGATTTTAGGTTTTCAATTTTTGTTTTTATTTTTTAACTACTTTTTCTTGAGAAATAGTCATGTGTATTAATTAAGTGATTTCTATCTTAGCTTTGATCCTACATGTTTTAGGTCTACTTAAATAGTAATCTATGTTAACCTTGATTTCATTGCTCAAGTCTTAAGCTATTAGTCATGAATTTAAATGCCTCTAGTTTTCGACTTTGACTCTTAGATTAGACTGCCAATTAATCACTTATGTGTGATAATTGAATAGTAATCACACATGATTAACGGTTATTTTGATTTTGTTAATGATCCTTAAAAGTGAGTTTTGATAAGTGGCTAACTTATGTTCATGTTCTTAAAATAGACAATTGACCCCTAATTTAAGATAGCTAACTCTATTACTTAGCTAATTACATAGGTTAAGGATCAATTGAATTAAGTTAGTCTAAATATTGAAAATAATTCACTTAGTTTAGGTTTACTTCAAAGTCACTATTGAAGAAGTGTAATTTTCAGCTTCTTCCTTAATGTTAACCATTGAGTTTAGTCTCTTAATTAGGTCAAATTAGTCAATACTGATAAGTAACTTAACCCTGAACATTAAAGGGTAATCTTAAGAGATATTTCAAGGTAGTTTAGGTACTTCAAATGAAGAATCTTGGTTGTAACAGCTCAAGAAGCCTCTAGAATAAGGATAAATATCAAAACAAAATAAGAAAAAATATTAAATCAGATATTTTAAATAAAAACAGTAATTTTCAGGGGGTAAAAAAGGGCTGTAAATAGGGGAACCTTCTAGAAATGGTACAACTGTCCTAGCTGTTACAAAAATACTGAAATAGGATAAAAAGGGCAACTGTATTTATACTATTTTCAGATTTTAGAAAATAAGGAATATTCTAAATTTATGCCTTCCTTAGGCTGCCTATATATAGGCTATATTACACTCTGAAAATCACAAGGAAAAACATAGAGAATTACATATATTTTACACACAGAAATACACACACAATTTTAGAGAAATTCACTCTGAAATTTACACACACACACACATTAGAAAGGCTGTTATGAAAATATCACATTACTCTGAACACAGAAATACTGAAAATATGGCTATGAGTACAGAATCACTCCAAAATTGATTCTTCTCCAAGTTGTAGTTCCTTCTGAAAATTGATTTGATAGTTGCGGCTTTTCTTTACTTTAAAATTGGTTTTGTTGGGGTTTTTCTGGGGTAAAAAACTGGTTAGTTCAAGTTGATATTTCTGGGTTTCTTGCTGTTTGTTGCTGCTGGTCGATTGTGCTGTGTTAAGCTCAAACCTTTTCTGACCTTTATTTGGTCATATTCTTTGCTGGTTTTTCTATTTAAAAGGTATGTAACCATGTCTTTTAGATTAAATGGAATCTGCTTTCTTTCCATAATTGTGTATATTTGTGTGTATTTGTGTTTTAGTTTCAGCTTTAGATTGTGTGTGTTAATACTTAGCTTTGTTTGGTTTGAGACTGTTTAAGAAATTCTTGTGAAAAATATGAACTTATTTGTAAAACCGCATTAAAGGTGTGAATCTGACTACCAGTTGAGTCAGATGCACTCCAAAAAATACACATTTTGTTATATTAAAAAATGCAGGTGTTCTATTTTGATTTTGGGCTATGGTATGTGACTTTGATAGAGCTGTAATCTAAATTTACTAATTATGAAAATTACATCATTTTCCTTGCTCGGATTATAGATTCCAGTTGTATATTATGGACTGGACTTTTCTTAAAGTTTGTATATCCATTAAACCTTGTTTCTTCTTTTCTTATTATTCTGAAATTTTATTTCTTCAAGCTCTAAATGAAAACCGTAAAAATTGGGCCAGACCTGTGAAAGGGCCCAATAAGCCTGAATGAGGCTGATCCCCATTAGTCCCGGGGTATAAAGTCCCAATTATTTCATTAAGATTACTGTTAAAGACTTATTTTGATTTTTTCAATTCCTGAAATTCCTTCAAATCGCGTATGGATTTCGAGTCCAATGGACTCTGCAACTTCCTAGCCCAGTAGTAAACCGTGTCCTTAAGTCCAAAATTGGGCAATTTCTCACTTTAATGAGACTTATGTAAGATTTGGTACAACCTTTTTTTTAAAATACAGCCTTTATGTTAATAGGACAAAATGCTCAAACTTGTTAATAAATTTTCTTCTTGTCATTTAGAATTATAGTTCGAAATATGTTCAATTAAGTCAATGTTTTCATTTTTGCACACTTAAATTCCTTTATTTAGCATATTTTAGCTGGATTGTATACCTTCTCTTCACAATAGCTAAAATAGGGCTGGACCAATATGATATACACGAAACTGGGCCAGATTCAGCAATGGCCCAAATCCTCATCTTTAGACTAACAAAATTAGTTTAAAAGACCTTGAACAATCCTACATGTGGTAGTCCAAACGCCTCCTTAACTCTTAAGTTAATCCTACAAATGACTTAGGAAGACAACCTTATCAAATATAGCAAAATGCTTAGACCCGTCCCTAATTAGGTAATTGATATATTTAGAATTTGTAAACATATTAAAAGTAAAAATATACGTTCGCGTAACTTTGAATATAGAATAACTTTTCTAATAACCAATACTTTTCTTAAAATTGTGTGCACATTTGCGTGACACAAATAAAGGTTAAACAGAACACTCGAAGAGATTCCTTTAGGAGCGGATTTTCAAATTATTTCCGTGATTGCGTACATGTTCGCGTGACGTGGTCTCGATTTTTTTTACAATAAAACAAAAATACGCTCTTGCGCGACTTTGACTATTTACGTAAATAAATCAATGTCATGAATTGTGTACACGTATGCGTGACATAATTTTTGACGCATCAAAACTAAACGGGTATATGCATACATAACCCGCATAAAATAATTCTTTAAATACAAATAGTTGAATAATTAGAAGCAGTAAAATGTAAAATGCACCTAGGTACTAAAATTAGTAATTAAACAATTTAGGCCAAGTATAAATCATTAAGCGACCGTGCTAGAACTGCGGAATTCGGGAGTGCCTAACACCTTCTCTCGGGGTAACAAAATTCCTTACCCGGTCTTCTGGTTCGCAAACTTTTTAAACGGAGTCAAAATTTCCTCGATTTGGGATATTAAAAAATAAATGGTGTCTCAGAACACCGTAAAAAATCCGGGTGGCGACTCTGAAAATTAAATAAATAATCCCAAATTTGATTATGTCACTTAAATTGAAAAAACTCCCCTATACCCCCACCTTTCGGGTAAAAAGGAGGTGTGATAGCTCTGGCGACTCTGCTGGGAAACTAGAACCCAGAATCTCTGGTTCAGGGTTCAAGAATTCGAGCTTTAATATGATTTTACTTGGTTTGTTTAAATTGTTGATATTACTATCCTTCTGTGCCTAATATGCTTTTACCACTTTGATATTTATTTGAACTGTATTTAAACTGTCTTCTTACGCATCTCTCTTGAGTGTTTTAAAAATTGGTGCACATGTTCGCGTGGCCCGCCTTTCTGTTAGAGGTCATGCCAAGTAAGAACAAGGATGGATCAACCGCTAGGCCGGATAGCCTTTCGTGCTACCGGTACGTCGCTCCCACCTCAGCTCGAGTTGTCCGTTCGGGTAATCCAGGTCTAGAACAAAGCCCTAGGTTTAAACCTAGAATGACAAAACCTCATGCCGGATCCCTAGTAGGAACACTTATTTGCATCATGTGCATTTTTGACTTAGGGGACTCAACACATGGGTTGGGTCTGTCTAGGACAGGTGTACCCGAAAATAAAAAGACCATCCTGATGCATCTTACCTGCTATGTTTACATTATTTGTTTCGGCTTGTTTGTTGACCGACTAAAAAGAAAATAACAGAAAAACCAAGAGCGAGGGAGGATAGAAAATTTACCAGTTTCGAAAATCCTGATATTTGAAAACTACCTCGAAACTCTGTCAAAATTTTTCAAAAAAAAAAAGGAGAAAAAGAATTTCAAAATAAGTCAACATCATATTTTTCAAGTTATGTCAAAAATGATTGAACTACGTGGGTCTGATTCTCACCGGATGTGAGATACGTAGGCAAACCTTATCGGTTCCGACCCCACTTTTCAAAAATAAGTTTATTAGTCAAAATAAAACCGACCCAGCTTCAGTTAAGTCTTGTACCGTTCTTGCCAAAATAGCCTTAGAACACTTTACATTGTCGAAGGGTTATTTTCGTTAAAGAACGGACTTGTCTGTCACTTTTCCTAGAAAAAGTACCCTGCCTCGGCCTCAAAACTTTATTCAAAAGTAAGAAGGGGTCACTTTTGAAAAAATAACCGTTTTGGTAATTGTTGCGCAAATAGCCACTTTTTAGGAGATGTGTCTTTTGAAAATTAAAATTGGTCTTTGTAAAAAGAATTTGTTGGTCTTTTCCTTTCAAAATTAGAAGCAATCTTAACCCTACCCATTCACAGGTGCAAAATGAGTACTGTCCAGAATCCGCAACTGAATATCGTAGAGGAAGCTCCCCTACAACTCCGAATGTGGTGGCATGACCTAGACAAAGAGGGTAAAGAATGGATAATTTATCAATTGGGGGCTCTCATTGACATCATGAAGGTTAAACCAAGAGATGACTTGATCAAAGCTTTAGTAACTTTCTGGGACCCGGTTCATAATGTATTCTGTTTCTCAGATTTCGAGCTCACTCCTACCCTGGAAGAAATAGCAGGGTATACGGGTTTTGGTAAGAACTTAAGGAACCAAAAACTCATCTTCTCAAGGCCCATGTCAGTGCGCTGTTTCTTTGATTTCCTATCCATCAACAAACAACTCAGAAAAAGCCGGATGGTTGATTGCTGTTTCTCGTTCTATTTCTTGTACTCTAGATATGGCTTTCCAAACGGGTTCGAAACACATGAAAATGGTCTAAACAACAAACAAGACAAGGATACCTAGAGAATTCACCGCCGAATAACCTTCATAGTGGCATTCCTGGGTGTAATGGTCTTTCCAAATGCAAAAGGGACCATTGATGTTCGTGTGGCTAGAATTGCCCAAGTTTTGTCTGAGAAGAAGGATCACACTCTAGCTCCGCTCATACTGTCTGATATTTACCGGGCTTTAACACAGTGCAAGTCGGGGGAAACATTCTTCGAAGGTTGCAACATTATCCTCCAAATGTGGCCAATCGAACACCTTCGTCATCACCCGAAATTCATGAGCTATGGTCCTGACAAAACCAATTTCATCGAATGCTATGAAGAAAGAGTAAAAGATTACAATTCCCCGGAGGTAGTTGAAGCTTGGATCGACCATCAGGGAGGTTATACACATGTTAGATACAAGAAATCATTTGTTGTTAATGGGCCTGAAAAGTGTCCAACCCTATGCACCCCAAAGGGTCCTGAGACAGTTGGGTCGGTATCAAATAGTACCTGAGGATGAAGGCTTGAGTACCCAGATTATTGAATTGCACCCTGAAGCTCCATTACCTGAAACTTTGATTCAAAAAAATTGGAACAGGTGTCGGTATTTGAAAGAAGATACTCAAGTGCCTGATCTTGCCAAAGGCGAAGTAGATCCAGGTTATGCAGCATGGTTTGAAAAGAGAAATGGAATTGATGAAGAAACAGAACCCGAGCCGGAAAGGCCTTCCAAAAGGCCTCATGTTCAAGCTTTCGATGATAAAACTCAAGAAAGGTTAGCTTGGGGAGAGAAAGAAAAAGAATATCAGGCCACTATCCGTACCTTGAAAGAAAATTGAGGAAGTTTGAATTCGACAATGAGTTACAAGCACAGGTAGTTGAAGGCAAAAAAAGACAGTTAGCCCGAGAGAATGAGGCGCTCCGTGCCCAACATCGGAGTTTGAAAATAGCTTCCGAAACACCTATGAGAAGTGAAAGGGATGAAAAGATCATCAGGAACCTAAGGATGAATGTTCATGAGTATGCGTTTGATTTGACTAAAGCTGAAAAAGGCCTGCTAGATGCCCAAACCAAGTTAGCCAAGGGAGCAAAAGAACATGCCCATCATTTGAGGCAGAAGTATAGCAAAGAAATGGCAATCCTGAAGGAAACATTATTTGCCATGGGGAATGAAATGTTTAAAGACTTTAAAACAGAAAGGGAGCACTGTTATGCACGAATCTACCAATTGGAAGGAACCGTGCAACATCTACAAGACCAGAACAACACATACACCCAAGTGTTGGAAGCCCGGGCACAACAAATTGGGCGCCTGCTTCAGGAGAAAGGGGTTATCAAAACCAGGATCAAAGAAATAGCCGACTATGTCGTGGCGAAATGTCACAAATGCGAAAGCATGACTACCTCCATGTTTTTGCCTCTATGATGACTTTCGTCTACCAGGTGATGGATGATTTGGACCGGCTTCAGGGAGACATCGCACATAGGCCTGCACAAAGACCAGCCAATGCACCACAGGCCCCGAGAAGATCAACAGAAGCCCTCCTTTACTTTTGATGTTTTAGTTTTCGAGTCTGTATTTTATTGCTTTCTAGAATTAAATTGTTTTGTCATTTGTTTGGAGTCTGTACTGTTTTTTTATGGTTGTCAATACTTTAAATTACTTGTAATGAAAACAAAAAGAGTTATCTTTAGTAATGAAATGAAAATTGCACTTTGTTATTCTATATTTATTCCTTGAACTACGTGATGGTCTGATTCATGTGGCGTCATGATACGTAAGCAATCCACATAGGATTCGATCATAACCCTAAAAGAAAATAATCAAGAAAGAAAAGAGTGAAACATTAAAGCCGAGATGAAACACACAGCTGTCGCAAAACATCTTAGAAAATGTTTGGTTGTTTAGGTGCATCGCATCCCCCAATGTGTGATTCCCTATATGTTAATATCTCAAACTAACCCGTTTGCTATCTATCATGAGCTCAAGATCTTATTTTTGAGGTGGTTGGTTTTGCGGTGGTATTCTGGCGCCACACCATTATTTCACAAGATCAAAAGGGAGCATTGCAATGACCTCTGAAAGTCATCTGACTATTGTCGAATCCGAGGATAGCCTCGCATCAGTTATCCCACAATCAGAATCAACCACTGCTGAGGAAAATCACAGACTGAGATGCCACATGTTGGAGATGTGGGATGCTTGGTCTAATGGCAGGGAGCCACCTAGTTCTATCCCTGGCTTTCCCGAGTTGATCCCAAGGATAGGAGTAACTACTAATGTTCCAATTTCAGCACCCAATCTGTTCATACCATTCAGATTCCCCACTATGACAACAAATTTTACCAGAATGCCTTCTGAGGTTCTCCCCCAGGCACCATCTTCGAGAATGCCATCTGTTGTGTTCACTGCACCACACACTACCGATATGGCGCAGTCTACATTGCCTCAGAAAAGCTTTGAGCCGTCGACCTTCACTTTTCAAGCTCCCCAGTTCCAACTGGATACTGCCCGGATCACCCCGAACTCTTATCCTCAGCATCCACAGTCTGAATCTCCTATGGAGAAGGAAAAAATCTTGAGAAATCCCGAACAAGAGGAGATTACACAGAAAATGAAAAGTCTCGAGCAAAGCTTAAAAATTATACAGGGCCTGAGTGGCCAAAAAAAGTGTGTCTTACACTGATCTGCGCATGTTCCCTCATGTGCACCTGTCTGCAGGTTTTAAGACACCAAAGTTGAAAGGTATGACGGGCACGGAGACCCGATCGCCCACTTGAAATGATACTGCAATCAGCTGAGAGGAGCAGGGGAAAAAAAGAGTTATTAATGGCCTACTTTGGGGAGAGCCTTGCTGGAATTGCCTCTAAATGGTACATAGATTAAGACATTTCCCGTTGGCACATATGGGATGATCTAGCCCGGGATTTTGTGAGACAGTTCCAATACAATGTGGACATAGCTCCAGACAGAAATTCTCTATCCAACCTTAAAAAGAAAGTCTCCGAAAGTTTTCGAGAATACGCCATCGAATGGCGTGAACAGGATTCCAGGGTAAAACCCCCTATGGATGAAACCGAAATGGTAAGTGTTTTCCTGTAGGCCCAAGAGGACGATTATTTTTCAAATATGATGTCTTCCATGGGCAAAACATTCGCGGAGGCCATCAAAATTGGTGAAATGGTAGAAAATGGATTGAAAATAGGCCGTATTTTGAGTCAATCAACTCTAAGAGCCACCTCCCAAGCCATTAAGAGCTGCTCGGGAGGCTTAGCAAGCATGAAAAAGAAAGAAGAGGGGGCCATGATGGCTTCGAGCTTAAAAAGTCCTCGACGGTTCCAGGATTATTCAGGCCCATCTCCCAGGGCCCCCACCATTATTGTCCTCATCAAGACGTAGCCTATGCTATATCTCCTCATCCCTATGTAGTGATGAATGCTCAACCGTACACCCGACCACAACAACAATTCAATCAGAACAGAGCTCCAGTTCCCAGAAATAACCCTCTTCACCAAGCCATATATAATCCACTTCCTCCTCATAATAACTACCAATACATTAACCGTCCTCGTGAACCACCCAGAAAAACTAATTTCACACCCATCGGCGAGTCATATTCTAGCCTCTTTCCCAAATTGGTTCAAATGGGCATGTTGCAGCCTGTATCTCCAAACAGGCAGAATCCAGAATCTCCATCATAAAGGACGGGTACCAGGTATTTCACGACCCAAAATCCGTAAGGTCGTGATGGCGCCGGACATCATTGTCAGGCAAGCCAATCATTAATTAATCGAAATAATTTCCGGTTTAAACATTTATGAAAAATATTTCCTTGCACTTTATTACATATTAACTAAATAAAAATCTGTTAAGTAAAACAGTAGTTTAAATATTACACTTTAGCAAATATATATCGCAACACATCCCAGAACCCGGTGTCACAAGTACATGAGCAATTTCTAAGAATTTATACAATCATCACAAAGCCTGTCCAAAATACAAATTGGACAAGGAAGTTTAAAAATGAAAGTAAATACAGTACGAGGGAGACTCTGTCAGCTGCGGATCGCCTCCGGATGATGCAGCTCACCTAAGTCTCCGAATCCTCCACATTGCTATGAAAGTACCTGTGAAATAAAATGCACAACAAGTGTAGCATGAGTACAAAAACAACGTGTACTCAGTGAGACGCCCGCCTAACCTCAGAGAGGTAATGACGAGTGGTCAAATTAGACACTTGCTAAAGGTCAATTTAGAATATTTAAGTACGACACTAAGCATGATTATCATAGAAAATTTATTAAAATCAGGAATAAATATTATCAACTCCGTTCACGTTTAACACTTTATATCTTCGTCATATTAGTAACAATTAATAAACATGGGTGATTTAATCAAATAACAATTAATCGACGGGAAGGAACAACTTCTTCCAAAATCTTTTTAATAGCTTTAAATCTCTGTCATTTCAATTGACAATTTGATATTTCAGGCCAGTAATCAGGCAAAAATCATAGCAACTACACAGTAAATATCATGCGTAAGCAAAGCTGAGGGTCGAACGGCGCAGACCAACAATAATAAACTGTGCACTGCCGAGGGTCGAACGGCTCGAACCATAGATGCATCTATCTTCCCCGCTCGCGAATCGATCATGGGACGCAGTTATACATACAAATAATAAGGCTAGCCTGCTCACGAATCATACCTGCGACTCAGGTGCTCATATGTACACATATCCACATAATAAATCCGTATTTTTATCAAGAAAGCAGTTTTCTCAGGAAAGTGGTAAAATTCTTCTTAAAGGAACATGAGCTATAGTTTTTAAATCTTTGTTTTGAAACTCATTTGCTAAGTTTAAGGATATTCCATAATATAACCCTACCAGGTATACAATTATCCACAGAGGAATCAATTCTCTTTCTAGATGATTAGGAAAATGAACTCTAGTCTTCTTTAGATATTCAATTACGATTTCGATTATATTAGCAGTTTAATATTACAGGCAGGATNCACGGACTCCCGTCACCTCATGAGTACGTATCCCCCGAATATAATAGCATATATTTAATTAATTTATCTAGGGGACAATTCCCTATCACAAAGTTAAAAAGGAGACTTACCTCGCTTCAAAATTCCATAACCGGCCTCCAAGCCCTTCCGATGACTCAAATCGTTGCACAATGCTCCAAAACTATCCAAACAATGACAAACCAATGAAAATATATTCTAGTACTTGCAACAATTCCAAATTATATAATTTCCCAACTCCGCTCAGTGAAATGACCAAAATGCCCTCGGGCCCACGTGCCCGGAATCCGAAATTTCTTGAAGATATATTCAACCCATAGCTCCACTAGTTCAAATATACAATTCATTCTAAATTCCATGCTCAAATTCGTGGCTAAAAATTCAAATTACCATTTTCTAGGTTTCTTCATTATTTTCCAAAATTTTCCCAATTTTCATGTATAATTCCATGCATATACTTGTATTTAACTTTAAAAACATGAAGAAATTACTTACCTTGACATTGCATGAATAAATCCTCTCTTGAAGCCCCTCAAAATCGTCCTACACCAAAATAAAATGGGAGAAATGAGCCAAGAATCCCGTTTAAAATGATACACTGCCCAGGCATCCTTCTGTGCGATCGCGCAACATCTCCCGCGATCGCACAAGAAAAATCACAGAAGCCTCCCAGAAAACCCTGTGTGTTCACATCACCTCTCCCGCGTTCACACAGGCCAAGCCCCAGATACCCCAAACACACCCTTGTGCGATCGCACCGCAACCCCTGCGGTCGCACAGGGCAATTCCCTGCGGTCGCAATTTTTCCTTCTGTGCGATTGCACAACTACCACTGCGATCGCATAAGGAAAATTCCAGACCCTCAAATTTCCTTCATTACGATCGCACACAAGGGACCACGATCTCATAACACACCAGATACAACAGAAGACAGCAACAACAAAACAGAGAAAATTGGTCCGAGTTCACCCCGAAACACACCCGAGGCCCCCGGGACCCCGTCCAATCCCACGAATCAGTCCCATAACCTCACACGGACTTAGTCGAGCCTTGAAATCACCTCAAACAACATCGAAATCATGAATCGCAACCCGATTCAAGCTTAATGAACTTAGAACTTTCAAACTTCCACATTCGATGCCGAAACCTATCAAATCACGTCCGATTGACCTCAAATTTTGCACACAAGTCATATTAGACATTACGGACCTGCTCCAACTTCCGGAATCTCATTCTGACCCTGATATCAAAATTTGCACTTCCGGTCGCATTTCTCAAAACCTTCAAATTTCTATCTTTAGCCAAATGATTTCAAAATGACCTATGGACATCCAAATTGAATTCCGATCGCGCTCCCAACTCCAGAATCACCATACAAAGCTATTCCTAGACTCGGAATCCCAAACGGACATCCACATCACTGAAATGCGCTTCAAGCCAAACTTAGGAAATTCCTTAAAAAATGATGACTTCCACAATATACGTCGAAACGCTCCCGATTATCCAAAACCCAAACTGGACATACGCCCAAGTCCAAAATCATCATACGAACCTGCTGGAACCTTCAAATCTTGATTCGGAGGTCGTTTACTCAAAATTCCAATCTTAGTTGATTCTTCCAACTTAAGGCTTCTGAAATGAGAATTTTCTTTCCAAACCAACTCTAAACTTCCTGAAATTCAATTCCGACCACACCTACAAGGCATAATACCTAAAACAAATCTGCTCACGGCCTCAAACCACTGAACAACGTGCTAGATCTCAAAACGACCGATCAAGTCGTTACAAGGTATGCCTATCATTCTGGGGCAGAAGGGCATGACACCGAGGATTGCTGGACTCTCAAAAGAGCAGTTGAAAACCTAATTGAACAAAATAAGGTAGTGCTGAGGGATGGGGAAGTCCCCAATGTAACCAATAACCCGTTACCAGCCCACAACAACGGGCCCGTCATCGAGATGATTTGTGAAGATAAGGAGTTTGACCCTACTTTGAAAGCCATTATTTCCATTGCTGATACAAAAAAGAAACCTAAGATGGTGGCAAAACCAATGGGGGATGAAAATAAAACAAATCCTACCACCCAGAATAAAGAAAAGGATAAGGAAGTAGAGAGAGAGAGAGAGGTAACACCAACCAAAGAAGCCGTCCTCTACGTCCCAAGAGCTCCCAGAAATAGGCAGCTCATGTTGAGCTCTCCAAAGAGGTTGGAGCTAAGATCAAATTTGCCAAGAATGTATGTACCAAAGGGGACGTATGTGGAAAAGGGTGAGTCATCTCACCAAAGCTGGATGAGCCTCTGATCATCAGTCGCAGGCCACAAATTCCAATAAAAGATACCACTGCCATCCCTTGGAACCATAATCAGACGCTGGTCACCTATAAAGGGAAGGAAGTCAGAGGTGAAGTGAATGAAACAAACCCATATGGGAAGTATCATGATACAGAAGAGTTGAACAAATCCAAACAAAAATGTTTCCCCCTCAAACAGCCTGTTACTGGCGAAGTAGCCGAGGAATTCTTCTGAAAAATGAAAACATTGGAGTATGCTATGACTGATGAACTCAGAAAGGCTCCTGCCCAGGCTTCACTCTTGTCTCTGTTGCTGAGCTCAGGCGAGCACCAAAAGATACTTCTAAAGACGCTAGATGAGGCGTATATGCAAATCGAGACTACGGTTGAACAACTGGAAAGAATGGCAGAACGGTTCTTCGAAGTCAACAGAATCTCTTTTAGCTGAAATGACTTACCTCCCGAAGGAGCTGCCCATAACAAGGCATTGCACTTAAAAGTCAAGTGTGAGGGGTATGATGTGAAAAGGGTCATGCTGGACAGCGGATCCGGGGTAGATATTTGCCCTTTGTCAACATTGCAAAGAATGGAAATTGGGACTGAAAAGATTAGGCCGAATAATGTTTGTGTCCGGGCTTTCGATGGCGTCAAAAGGGATACTATAGGAGAAATTGATTTAATCCTAAACATTGGCCCTGTGGATTTCGAAATAACGTTCCAAGTTCTGGACATGGACACTTCCTATAACTTTATACTAGGAAGGCCTTGGATCCATGCTGCGGGAGCCATACCCTCTACCCTCCATCAAATGGTCAAGTTCGAATATGAGAACCAAGAGATAGTTATCCATGGAGAAGATGAATAGTCAATCTACAGGGACCCATCAGTCCCCTGTCTTGAGGCAATAGAGGGAAGTGAACACATTGTTTACCAGGCTTTTGAAATTGTGCTTGCTGACCAGTGCGAGGAAGGAACTCCATGCCCTCAACCTTGTTTGTCGAGCGCATCAGTCATGGTTGCCGGCGAAATGATCAAACATGGATACAAGACCGGGAAAGGGCTTGGGGCATCTTTGCAGGGCATCACAGAACCCGTTACTTTGCCTGGCAATTCCACACCTCGCCAAATCATTTGTTAAGCCAAAGTACATAGAAGAGGAAGAAGAGGCCTTCATGGCCGAGGAAATTAAGGATATCTGTGAAGCAATGAGGCAAATGCTCTATGAAGTCCACATGGTTTAGTCGGGTGAAGGCTCGAGCACCGCTGAGGTGGAATACATGGGACCAAATGCCAAATTGCAAAATTGGAAAGCTACTCCCTTCCCAGTCAAGCGGGAATCTCAGTAGTTCATGTTTTTCCATCCTTTCTACACTCCCAGCTATTTCAGGGTGTAACTCGAGTATTTTTAATTTTATTGTCTTTTAAATTCTGATGTAAAACCCTGCTATCTTCAAATTCAATGACATGAAATCAATATTTCATTGTCTATGGATCTTCTTGTGTTATTCTTTCTGATTTTGTTATTTTTCTTATTTCTCAGTCCTAATAATGCGGCTTTAAATAACATGACATGCTTGCGAACTTCATGCCTAGATCCTAAAATGCCATCTAATTGTGAAATAATGAATCAAGAGCTCGAATATGATGAAGATGAGGCTTTTAGAGAAATAAATCGAGAATTGGAACAATTTGAGAACAAGCCTAAGACAAACCTAAATGAAACCGAGCCAATCAATTTGGGCAATTCGGAAGATGTCAGGGAGACCATGATAAGCATTCACACAGAAGGAAAATTAGAGATGCATTGATCCAACTCTTGTTCGAATTTAAAGATACGTTTGTATTATCTTACGATGATATGCAAGGACTAAGTGTTGATTTAGTGGTACATAAATTGCCAACTCATCCTGATTATCTACCTGTCCAACAAAGGGAAAGAAAATTAAAAACATACATCAACGACAAAATTAAAGAAAAGGTTACCAAAAAATTAAAAGCCGGTGTAATCCGAGTCGTCAGATACACCACATGGCTAGCCAATGTAGTCCTAGTACCAAAAAATGACGGGAAGATTCAAGTATGTGTTTATTACAGGGATTTGAACAAAGCGAGTCCCAAGGACAACTTCCCGTTACCAAACATCCATATCCTTGTCGACAATTGTGCCAAACATAAGGTACAATCGTTTGTGGATTGTCATGCTGGGTATCATCAAGTCCTGATGGATGAATAAGACGCCGAAAAGACAGCTTTCACCACACCATGGGTAACCTACTGTTACAGGGTCATGCCATTCGATTTGAAAAATGCCGGGGCAACTTACATGAGAGCGATGACTGCCATCTTCCATGACATGATGCACCAAGAAATCGAGGGGTACGTTGATGATGTAATTATAAAATCCAGAACACAAAAAGACCATGTTCTAGATTTGAGAAAATTCTTTGAGCGGCTACGTAAGTATGACTTGAAATTGAACTCTGCTAAATGTGCGTTTGGTGTTCCATCCGGGAAACTCTTGGGGTTTATAGTCAGCCGAAGGGGCATTGAATTAGATCCAACAAAGATAAATCTATCCGAGATTTTCCACCTCTAAAAAGCAAGAAGGAAGTCATGAGCTTACTGGGAAGATTAAACTACATCAGCCGGTTCATTGCACAACTTACAACCACCTGTGAGCCCATATTTAAGCTGCTAAAGAAAGATGCAGCGATTAAATGGACAGAGGAATGCCAAGAAGATTTTGACAAAATCAAAGAATATTTTTTAAATCCGCCAGTGTTGGTCCCCCTCGAGCCTGGGAGACCTTTGTTCTTGTACCTGACCATCTTGGAGAACTCTTTTGGATGTGTCCTCGGGCAACATGATGCAAACGGGAAGAAAGATCAAGCCATCTACTATCTGAGCAAGAAATTCACTGGGTATGAAGCCAAATACACTCTGCTGGAGAGAACTTGTTGTGCCCTAACTTGGGTCGCTCAAAAGCTCAGACATTATTTATTGGCCTATACCACATATCTCATAACCAGGTTGGACCCTTTAAAGTACATATTTCAAAAACCGATGCCCACAGGAAGGCTAACAAAATGGAAAATCCTGCTCACAGAGTTCGATATTGTCTATGTCACCCGCACAGCCATGAAAGCCCAAGCCTTGGTTGATCATCTGGCTAAAAACCGAGTTGATGATGAATACCAACCTTTAAACACTTATTTCCTAGATGAGGAAGTAAATTCAGTTGAAGTAATCCCAGAAGACACTAACACTTGGAAAATGTTCTTTGATGGAGCAGTAAATGCAAAAGGTGTTGGGATTGGGGCAATCCTTATTTCGCCCACGGGACAGCACTATCCAGCCATCGCCCGTCTTCGGTTTTTCTGTACAAACAACACTGCTGAATATGAAGCTTTCATAATGGGCATGAACATGGCAATTGATATGGATGTAGAGGAGTTGTCAATCATGGGGGACTCTGACTTGATCATTAAACAAGCACAACGGGAATGGGAAACTCGAGATGTCAAGCTTCTTCCATATAGACATCATGTGGAAGATCTTAACAAATGATAATCCATTGAATTCAGGTATATTCCTCGATTCCACAATGAGTTAGCTGATGCATTAGCTACCTTGGCTGCAATGCTGCCACGTCCAGGAAATGTCCATATTGACCCATTGGACATTCAAATCCGAGAAAGACATGGTTATTGTAACACGGTTGAAGTAGGACCTTATGTCCAACCATGGTACAATGATATCAAAAGGTTATTGAAAACAAAAGAATACTCGGAACAGGCCAATGGAGACCAAAAGAGAACCATTGGAAGGCTCGCCAACAGTTTCTTCTTAAGCGGAGAAGTGTTGTATAAAAGAACTCCGGATCTGAATCTGTTAAGGTGCATGGACGCCAAAGAAGCCTAAAAGATTATGAATGAAGTGCATTCAGGAGTATGTGATCCCCATATGAACGGACACGTCCTCGCAAAGAAAATACTGGATGACCATGGAAAATGATTGTTTCAATTTTGTTCGAAAGTGCCATCAGTGTCAAATACATGGCGACCTGATGTATGCACCACCCTCAAATTTACATCCCATGTCAGCACCTTGGCCGTTCGTCGCCTGGGGAATGGATGTCATTGGGCCAATCGAGCCGAAAGCTTCAAACAGACACATATTTATCTTGGTTGCTATCGACTATTTCACAAAATGGGTCGAAGCAGTCACTTTCAAATCCATCACTAAGAAAGCAGCGGTGGACTTTGTGCATTCCAACATTATCTGTCGTTTTGGTATTCTAAAAACTATCATCACTAACAATGATGCGAATCTCAACAATCACTTGATGAGGGAGGTATGTGAACAGTTTTAAATCACACACCGTAATTCCACCCCTTACCAACCCAAAGCCAATGGTGTTGTTGAAGCAGCAAATAAAAACATCAAGAAAATCCTCAAAAAAATGATTCAAAGTTCTAGGCAATGGCACGAGAAGTTTCCTTTCATATTATTGGGATATCGCACGACCGTACGCACATCAGTTGTGGCTACGCCTTATCTATTGGTTTTACGACACTGAAGCCGTAATACCTGCAGAAGTCAAAATTCCCTCTCTTCGGATTATTGTTGAAGCTGAAATTGAGGATGATGAATGGGTCAAAACCCGACTGGAACAATTAACCATGATTGATGAGAAAAGAATGGCCTCAGTTTGTCACGGGCAGTTGTACCAACAAAGAATGACCCGCGTCTATAACAAGAAAGTGCGGCCTAGGAACTTTGAAGTGGGGAAACTCATCCTAAGACGTATCCTCCCACATCATGAAGAGGCGAACGGAAAATTCTCCCCAAATTGGAAAGGTCCATACATTATAAGGAAACTACTACCAAAAAGGGAATTGTACTTAGGAGACATCGAAGGAAATGACCCTGAAACAACTGCCAATGCAGATGTAGTCAAAAGGTATTATGTTTGACCTTTTCGCGGTTTTGATGCTATCCGATTGAAATGACGAAGGCTTTCATTCTCGATACCCCAAACACTATCAACCTTTGTAAACCCTTTTGAGCTGTTTATTCTTCTTTCATCACCCTCCTTGGAACCAAAATCATAAAAAAAAATCAAAATCAAATCAAAAGAAAAAAAAAAATCAAAAGCAAAAAGAAAATACAAAAATGTTTCCCTGAACTATGTTCGACTTGATTCCGAAAGGATACGTAGGCAGCCTCTCTCTGGGGTTCAGTCACACCAAAATAAAATTCCACATTTTCCCAAGAGTTTAAGCTGGGGCAAATGTTATGATATGTTCGACGATGTTTTCGCTTAAAAGGTTCCAAAGTTGTAATTCAATACAAATTCTTTTTACCCCAAATCCTGTTCAAGTCCTTCTGATCGATCGACTGAAAATGTCCAAAATTGGAGAACACAGTTATTTGGATCTGATGCAAGCAAATGAGAGAAATAAAATGATAGAGTCTTCTCGGTGAAAACCCACACGAGCACCGTAAGGCGACAATAAGGAGAGAAATTAAAATGAGAGAGTCTTATCGGTGAAAACCCACACGGGTACCATGAGGTGACGGTAAGAAGAGAAATTGAAAACGAGAGAGTCTTGTTAGTGAAAACTCGCAAAGAGCACTACAAGGCAATGGTGAGAAGAGAAATGAGAGAGGTTAGTCGGTGAAAACCCGCAAAAGGGCACCACTGATCGAAAAAGGATAATGGGTCACTGACATGGACACGGTCTGGGGAAATGTTTCTCAATCTCGAGGTAATAGTTGTGATGAATTTTTGAAAGTTAGACGGTTTGCATAAATCGGACATCCAGTCCAAGAGGCACGTCATGTTCATTGGAGGCCGCATACACTCCAGATAAGTCCTTCTTTTCCTTCCTCGAAAGGGATATTTCTTGTCTAAATTCATTTTTCTCGTTCCTTTGTTTATTTTCTTTCAATCCCTTTCGGTCTAACTCTATTCCTAAAGTAAGACAAAGAAAGGTTGACAAAACTGATTTACAGGGCTCTCATTTGACGGGATAATATGCAAAAGTCACCCAGCCTCGTCAGGGGCATCAAGTCGATCTCGACTAGCCATAGGGGCCGATGCTTCAAACTCAAAACTCTTGGAAGGAAAAAACCAAATTAAAGTGCCCATGAAGGCAAATGGAGGTGAAAAGGTTAAGTTCCATGTAGCTAACCGCCTCAGCAAGGTTTTGAAAAACCAAGATCCTCAAATACTCTGAAATCAAAACTGGAAGAAAAACTAAAAATGGAAGGCAAATAAAGGAGAAAGAAAATTGGAAAGGTTAAGTCCTACGCGACTAGCCATTACAGCAAAGTTCGAGGAGCCAAAATCTCACCAATGCTCCGAAAGTCCAAAGGAAAAACAAGTCAAAAGTAAAAGACTTACAAAGGCACAATAAAGTCAAAAATGCTGGGTCCCATGTGACCGATCGCCACGGCAAAATCTGAAAAGCCAAGGTCTCTGGGGTTAGAGATGAAACCAATCCCCAGGAAGCAAGCAAGCGGTTGAGATCTTCATCAAAAGGGCAAGTCGAGATCAAGAAAGTTGAAATAATCAAGGCCGCAAAACCAACCACCATTTCAAACTGACAATTGTTCTTTGTTTGAAGGAAATAGGTGTAACTCGAAAGCAACATTTCAAGAAGCAGGTACAACCAAAAAGAAACTGCGCAAGGGATAGAAGCGGTTTTGCAGCGACAGCTCCAAAAAGGAAAGTTTCCTCTAAAATTATTTCCCGCAATTACCCATTCTCTGACAATAATTGAAAATAAAAATAAGAAATGATGTCGAAAATGATTCAAACCCAAAGTAGTATAGGGCCTCCAATCCCTAGCTACACCTTTTCCAACTTAGGATCCCACTCCTTAGTTGATGCCGACATAACCCGATGTTCTTTTCCAACTTAGGATCCCACTCCTTAGTTAATGCTGGCATAACCCGATGACTTTTCCAACTTAGGACCCCACTCCTTAGTTGATGCCGACATAACCCGATGACTTTTCCCAACTTAGGATCCCACTCTTTAGTTGATGCCTGCATTACCCATTGAATTTTCCAACCTAGGATATTCCATTCCTTAGTTGATGCCAACATAGGGTCCCACTCCCTAGTTGATGCCGGCATAACCCGATGATTTTTTCAACATAGGGTCCCATTTCCTAGCAGAAACCAGCATACCCTAGTGATCTCTTTTCCTGGCAACGACATAACCTGTTCCAGACACCGACATAACCTGGTGATCTTTTCTTGGCAATAACATAACCTGTTGATCCTTCCCAGACGCCAGCATAACCTGGTGATCTTTTCCTGGCAATAGCATAACCAATTCCAGACACCAGCATAACCTGGTGATCCTTCCCTAACAACAACATAACCTGTTGATCTTTTCCCAATGCCAGCATAACCTGGTGATCATTTCCTGGCAACAACATAACCTGTTCCAGACACCAGTATAACCTGGTGATCCTTTCCTAACAACAACATAACCTGTGATCTTTTCCCAACGCCAACATAACCTGGTGATCTTTTCTTGACAACAGCATAACCTGTTGATTTTTTCTCGACACCGGCATAACCTGGTGATCTTTTTCCTAACAACGGCATAACCTGTTGATCTTCTCTTGACGCCGGCATAACCTGGTGATCTTTTTCTGACGACAACATAACCTGTCGAGTTTGTCAACATAGGGTCTCCAATCCCTAGTTGATTTTACTTTTAGAAATAGGGTATCCACTCCTAGTCTACATTCACTCCGGGTACACCATTCCTGACTTTTCATTGCTTTCAATAATAAAGTAGCATAGATTTCATCACAATAACTCACGAAATTTTTCTAGTGAAAACTGGGGCAAAATATGTCGTTCGTTTGTTCTTGATTTTGTGCAGATTACACTTTAGGGAAATGGATTCGAGACGACCAAAAGAAGAAGTTTCAATCCAGAATAAAAGAAAGAAAGAGAAGGTTGAACCCAAAGTGCAGAAGCGGGGAAGACGTGGACTATTGAGGATGATATTGAAGTCATCTGTTATGTATATCCTGCCTTGATCCAGAGGACGAGAAGATGAAACCAGCATCTACAACTAACAAGCATCAAGATCCAGGTTAGAGTCAGCGAAAGGACTAGCCAAGACTCAAGACCAAGCCTTAGAATCTACTGATAGGGATCTTGTAACTCATAGCTGATAGGCTTAGTTAGTCTTTTTCGTTTTGTTACTTTGGTGTAATAAGGAGCTCAGCAACAATAATAGCAGCAACAGCCGAACGACATANAGACTCAAGACCAAGCCTTAGAATCTACTGATAGGGATCTTGTAACTCATAGCTGATAGGCTTAGTTAGTCTTTTTCGTTTTGTTACTTTGGTGTAATAAGGAGCTCAGCAACAATAATAGCAGCAACAGCCGCAGTGAAATCACAGTTACCCGGTAGTCCCAGCTACCAAAACTTCCAGAACTACACAAACCTGATTCCTTTATAGCCAATGATATGTAGGCAACCTTTGAAGCATGGTTCGGTCAAACTTTTCAAAAGCGCTTCGCATGGAGTATTTGTACGGGTAAAAGTTGTTCACAACTGCTCACTTTGTCTTTTCCCAAAAACTCTTTGTATTTTCGAACAAAGAGGGGGAGCTGTGAGCATGTAATTTTTCACCTATTACATACTCCTACAAAATTTGATAGATAATTCAATTTTATAGATTTTTGTTAAATGTAAGTGTTTATTTGTGAGTTATTTGCATTGTATGGTTATAATTCATCTTTTAAAGATTTATAAAAATAATAAATAATAACAGAATATTTTAATTTTTTATTTATCTTGCATAATTAAGTTTTTAGTTTAATATAATACTTAGTTACCTAATTTAAACATTTTACTAAGAAAATTAAAAAATTTATTCTTTAAATAATTATGGGTATTAAATTAATAGCTTCACTTTTAATTCACTCATTAGTTAAATTATAATTAGATAAAACTAGGCGAGAACTAATTAATATATATTTAGAGTTTTAATTAGAATTGTTTAATTGATTTAATTAATTAGTCTAGGCCTAAGTTGTCTAAAAGCTAAAAAAAATAGGACTGGGCCATTGCCCTAAGCCAATAACCCGCTCCTAATACCTAATTACACCCAGTCCAAAACGGCCAACCCGTCCAAACCCCCACTTAACCCAAACGACCCTGTTTTGGACCTCCTCTCATCCCAGCCGTTGTATCATTTTGATCCAACGATCCTAAACTCCCCACTCATTAATTATTTAACTATCCTAGCTCACCTCAACCCCTCTCAAACTCCCCTCTCAAACTCATCTCCCCAACACCCCCTCGTCTCTCTCCTCTCTATCCTCACCCAGCCCGTCTCCGCCATCCACCACCTTGGTCCGCCGGCGGACCACCTCCAAATTAGAACAAAATTTCACCATATAATCCCCTTCCTCCCCTCAACCCCAATCGCTTTTCTATTTCTCCAAAAACACCACCAAAATTCGGCAATTTCAGATCGAAAAATTTGAAACCATAAAAACCTTTCACTGGTCGATTTAGAAAAAATCAATGGCTCAAACTTACATGAGTCAATAGCTTTTGATAAGAGCTATTGATTCATGTGGGTTTGGCTCGTTTTCGAACCCCGCCGGAATTCAACCAAAGTCCGGCGAGCCGCCGGAATCCGGCTAAACCTTTGCTAACCTGACTGGTACTCCCTAAAACCTCTTTTTCTACCTATTTGACCATGATTATGAATTATTGGATTAGGTTTAGCCTTGAATCTCTTTTACTGATTTTTGTAGAATTAATTAGTTTTAAGCTCAATGTTATGTATTTGTTTACTGCCTTTTAAAGTCAATTTTAGTTTTAATTTTTGTGACTCCCTGTGTTTGAGTCCTATTTAGGGTTCTATGTTGTCTTCGACTGTACCCCCCTCCCTTGTCTTCTTTAATTGTTTATGTACTGAAATTAGTCGTTTAATTCTAGTCTCCTAGTCTACTGTTAATTACTGATTAGTTAGGGTTTCATGGATGTTCTTGCCTAGTTATTAGGTAAATACCGTTTTAAATTGAATTTTAGGTTTGTTTGTTGATTATGTATGACCAGACTGATTTTAGGTTTTCAATTTTTATTTTTTCTGTTTTGACTACCCTTTCTTGCAAAATAGTCATGTGTATTAATTAAGTGATTTCTATCTTAGCTTTGATCCTGCATGTTTTAGGTATACTTAAATAGTAATCTAGGTTAACCTTGATTTCATTGCTCAAGTCTTAAGCTATTAGTCATGAATTCAAATGCCTCTCGTTTTTTACTTTGACTCTTAGATTAAGCTCCCAATTAATCACTTAGTGATAATTGAATAGTAATCATGATTAGGAGTTATTCTGATTTTGTTAATGATCCTTAAAAGTGTTTTAATAAGTGGCTAACTTATCTTCATGTTCTTAAAATAGACAATTGACCCCTAATTTAAGATAGCTAAGTCTATCACCCCTAATTTAAGATAACTAAGTCTATCACTTAGCTAATTACACAGGTTAAGGATTAATTGAATTAAGTTAGTCTAAATATTGAAAATAACTCACTTAGTTTAGGTTTACTTCAAAGTCACTATTGAAGAAGTGTAATTTTTCAGCTTCTTTTTTAGTGTTAATCATTGAGCTTAGTCTCTTAATTAGGTCAAATTAGTCAACACTGATAAGTAACTAAACCCTGAACATTAAGGGGTAATTTTACGGGATATTTCAGGGTAGTTTAGGTACTTCAAATGAAGAATCTTGGCTGTAACAGCTCAATAAGCTTCTAGAATAAGGATAAACGTCAAAATAAAATAAGAAAAAAAATATTAAATCATATATTTTAAATAAAAACAATAATTTTCAGGGGGTAAAAGGGGCTGTAAATAGGGGAACCTTGTAGAAATGGTACATCTATCCTAGCTGTTACAAAAATATTGAAATAGGTTTAGAAGGACAACTGTATTTGTACTATTTTCAGATTTTAGAAGATAAGGAATATTCCCAATTTATGCCTTCCTTAGGCTGCCTATATATAGGCTATATTACACTCTAAAAATCACAAGGAAAAACACAGAGAATTACACAGATTTTACACACAGAAATACACACACAATTTTAGAGAAATCCACTCTGAAATTTACACACACACATACACATTAGAATGGTTGTTATGAAAATATCACATTACTCTGAACACAGAAATACTGAAATTATGGGTATGATTACAGAATCAATCCAAAATTGGTTCTTTTCCGAGCTGTAGTTCCTTCTTAAAATCGATTTGATAGCTCTGGCTTTTCTTTACTTCAAAACTGGTTTTATTGGGGTAAAAAACTGGTTAATTCAAGTTGATATTTCTGGATTTCTTGCTGTTTGTTACTGCTGGTTCATTGTGCTGTGTTAAGCTCACAATTTTTCTGGTTTTCTGAACTTTATTTGGTCATATTCTTTGCTGGTTTTTCTATTTAAAAGGTATGTAACCATGTCTTTTAGATAAAATGAAACCTGCTTTCTTTCCATAGCTGTGTATATTTGTGTTTTAGTTTCAGCTTTAGATTAAGTGTGTTAATACTTAGCTTTGTTTGATTTGAGACTGTTTAAGAAATTCTTGTGAAAAATATGAATTTATTTGTAAAAAAGCATTAAAAGTGTGAATCTGACCACCAATTGAGTCAGATTCACTCCAAAAAAATGCACATTTTGTTATATTAAAAAATACAGGTGTTCTGTTTGGTTTTGGGCTAAAAAATGGTATGTGGCTTTGATAGAGCTGAAGTCGCAGTAGCTGTTGCCCTTCATTTAGTCTAGGATTAGTTTGTTTGTTTTCCTTTTTTGAAAGCTGTAATATAAATTTACTAATTATGAAAAATTACATCTTTTTCCTTGTTCGAATTATAGATTCCAGTTGTATATTATGGACTGAACTTTTCTTAAAGTTTGTATATCCATTAAACCTTGTTTCTTCTTTTCTTATTAATCTGGAATTTTATTTCTTCAAGCTCTACATGAAAACCGTACAAATTGGGCCAGACTCGTGAAAGGGCCCAATAAGCCTGAATGAGGTTGGACCCTGGGCCATTGGTCCTGGGGTATAAAGTCCCAATTATTTCAGTCTGATCACTGTTAAAGACATATTCTGATTTTTCAATTCCTAGAATTCCCTCAAATCGCGTATGGATTTCGAGTCCAATGGACTCTACAACTACTAGCCCCGTAGTAAACCGTGTCCTTAAGTCCAAAATTGGGCAATTTCTCACTTTAATGGGACTTATGTAAGATTTGGTACAACCCTTTTTTTAAAATACAACCTTTATGTTAATAGGACAAAATGCTCAAACTTGTTAATAAATTTTCTTCTTGTCATTTAGAATTATAGTTCGAAATATGTTCAATTAAGTCAATATTTTTATTTTTGCACACTTAAATTTCTTTGTTTAGCATATTTTAGCTGGATTGTATACCTTCTCTTAACAATAGCTAAAATAGGGCTGGCCCAATATAATATACACGAAACTGGGCCAAATTTAGCAATGGCCCAAATCCTCATCTTTAGAGTAACAAAATTAGTTTAAAAGACCTTGAACAATCCTATATGTTGTAGTCCAAACGCCTCCTTAACTCTTAAGTTAATCCTACAAATGACTTAGGAAGACAACCTTCTCAAATATAGAAAAATACTTAGACCCGTCCCTAATTAGGTAATTGATATATTTAGAATTTGTAAACACATTAAAAGTCAAAGTATACGTTCGCGTAACTTTGGCTATAAAATAACTTTTCTAATAACAAACACTTTTCTTAAAATTGTGTACACATTTACGTGACCCAAATAAAGGTTAAACAGAACACTTGCAGAGATGCCTTTAGGAGCGAATTTTGAAATTATTACCGTGATTGCGTACATGTTCGTGTGACGTGGTTTCAATTTTTTTTACAATAAAACAAAAATACGTGCTTGCGTGACTTTGACTATTTTTGTAAATAAATCAATGTCATGAATTGCGTACATGTACGCATGACATGATTTTTGACGCATCAAAAACTAAACGGGTATACGCATACGTAACCCGTATTAAAATAATTCTTTAAATACAAATAGTTGAATAATTAGAAGCAGTAAAATGTAAAATGCACCTAGGTACTAAAATCAGTAATTAAACAATTTAGGCCAAGTATAAATCATTAAGCGACTGTGCTAGAACCACAAAATTCGGGAGTGCCTAACACCTTCTCCCGGGTTAACAAAATTTCTTACCCGGTCTTCTGGTTTGTAGACTTTTTAAACAGAGTCAAAATTTCCTCGATTTGGGATATTAAAAAATAAATGGTGTCTCAGAACACCGTAAAAAATCAGGGTGGCGACTCTGAAAATTAAATAAATAATCCCAAGTTCGATTATGTCACTTAAATTGAAAAAACTCTCATATACCCCCACCTTTCGGGTAAAAAGGAGGTGTAACAGCTGCTATATTCCTTTTTCTCGCATCTCCATCGCATAAGAATACACAACACATCCCTCTTTACATCAAATGGAGTATACCGTCCTAGAATTACTACAAACTAAATACTGATGGAGCAGCTACTAGAACTTCTGGTTTTAATGGAATGTGACAGGTTATAAGATCCTCCAGTGGAAATTGAAAATTAGGCTTTTCATGTCATATATATTTTGGAAAAAGCATACAAATGGAGTTAACAATTTTGCTCTATGGATTACGTCTATCTCTACAGTAGGGTTACTATCCATTGGAGATTAATATTGATGCTAAGGAGGTAATCACACTACTACACACAAATAATTCATATTACACGAACTTGATAAATGACTGCGGGTTAATGCTCAAGCAACTGGTGTGAGCGCCTAATTTTTGCCCCGCATAGGAAATTACTCTTAAGAAATAATCCAAAATTAGTTTTTATTATTTTATGAATTTTAGGAGTTTTTCTTTATTTATTTTACATTTATTCGCATTGTTTATGCATTTTAGGAATATCGTAAATCATAAAAATCAAAAAATATTCGAATCTTAATTTTATAGCATTTTAGATTTTAAATTGTATTTTTTCTAGGATTTATTTATATTGTAAGAACATTATTTAAATATATAAAAACCAAAAATAAAAATAAAAATGCATTCTTAGCTTAGTTTAATTAATTAGGTCATTAGGTTAATTTTGCAAATTAGTTGGAATTAGGAGTATTAGATAAATTGGTTATTCTTGAAAATAAAAAGAAAGGAAAGAAAAGGCTATTTTCAAAATAGGCCAGCAGCCCAATCTTACAACACCCATCCCATCCCATCTCTAAACTATCCCATACCCATTACCCCTTCAATATAATCCTACCCCATAACTATAAAGGGAGGAAAGAAATAGAAAAAGGGGATCCAGATATAGAAAAAGAAAAAAGAGAAACGACGCCCCTGACTTTCTTCTTCTTCATTGTTCATCTCCCAAATCTTCTCTCCATTTTGAAGAACCAGACGACTCCCCCTCTCTTTCTTCACTTACTTCTCCTCCTCCTTCATTCTCACTCTCGCTACACACACACGGCTGAATACTTTGGTTCCTCTCAAAATCCTCTAAAAAAAACTGAAACACAGAATCCTTTCATTCTTCACTGATTTAGTTTCGATTTCATTGGGATTTTCGGTTTAATTGCTGGCTTTGCCGCTGTTTAGTATTTACTGAATTCTCCTTTTCATCTACAACTTTGCTTCTGTCAATATCATCTTTTGATTCTGTTTTTCTCCCAGGTATGTCACTTTATCTTGTTTATTCCTCTATTAAGATATTTAAATTGGAGAGTTGAAGTGCCTATTTGTGTCCATGTTTAAATTCATGAATTGTCTTAAATGATAAGAGGTTTATCTACATATTTGATTGAGCTGTTTGTATGTGCTTTAAGAAAAAATGAATTTTCCTGTTTAAGCTTGTTCAGTGATCAATACTCTGTTTACGCTAGTTCGAGTCTACAATGGATTTAAATTTTGGCTTACTCGTTAGTGTTGAGGGCAATCTGATTATGGCGTGACATTGGAAATCAATGAAGTTTATGAGTTATTGGATATGCTTCGGAACTGTGAATTTGATACAATGTTGTGCTCTGATTGAGAGTTCAAAACTAGTTTGAGCAGGCGCAAAGAGAATAATAGCTGTAGATGTATACATGTACTTCATTTTGGACTAGACTGCATAAATTAATTATGTCTTGATCATATTTTCCTTAGTTCAAACATGGAGTTTAGGGAGTAATCATTCTTAGTGAGCATGAATCTCTTGATGTTACCTGAAACAATGAAGTATTATTTTGTGATTTTCATTTTCCATTATGTGAGCAGTTCACTTTGATTCAAGAACATACTGTGCAACCAAGTATCAAATATGAAATTGTCTCTAATGGCATGACTGAATTGGTAGTAAAATAATGGGCATGTGTTGTTTGTTAGCAGTTAAAGGTTTGTGGAAGCTTAATCTGATTATGGTACTAACAGGTTTTGGTAATTAAGTAGCCCAAGTTTGACTAAGATTGGGCAGCTGGTTTAGTCTGAAAAACATTTCGAATTAGATTCTGAAATGCTTACTGTTTTCTTTTGTCCAGATTTGTTCATAAGTTGTTTTAATCTACATGATTTAATAATTGTATAGACCCTTTTCTTTGTTGCTTTTAGGTTCTTATCCATTATCTCGTCTTGTTAAAGATCTATTTTAGCGTCGATTAATTGTTATTCGTTTCTTTAGATATCAAAGTTTGCTAGAAAATCATCCTCTCACCTGCAATTACACTTTTCTAGCAATGTCATATCCATAATTCTTGACCTCATAAAGAATCTCAAACATAGGAAATAATTAACTCGTAAATCTTGTATTTTGCCTTAGGAGCAACTAATAAATAATAAATCATCATGATCATGGGTACGGTTCCCGTGACGTGGTCATGATACGTAACCCCGAATTTCGAGTGCACGCTGGCGTGACTCGACCATCAAACCATTAAATTAATTAAATTATCGTAACTATGGGTACGGTTCTCGTGACGTAGTTGTGACGCTTAACTACTAAACTCCGGGGGTACATTTATGTGACCCGACCACGATTTAGGTTTAATAAAATAAACACGTTGTGGATCGCGGGTACGGTTCCCGTGATATGACTCATAATGTGTAACCAAATAATTAGTTGTATAACAATTGGATTATTAAAAGCGGTTTTAAAAGGACTAAAATGCATGTAGGTTTTAAACAATGTTTTAAAATCAGATAAATAGGCCAATAATAATAGTTGAGTGACCGTGCTAAAACCACGGAACCCGGGAATGCCTAACACCTTCTCTCGGGTTAACAGAATTCCTCACCCATATTTATGTGTTCGCGGACTGTAAAACAGAGTCAATGTTTCCTCGATTCGAGAGTTTAAACCGGTGACTTGGGATACCATAAACTATCCCAAGTGGCGACTCTGAATTTTAAATAAAATAATCCCGTTTGGATTGTCACTTAAATTGGAAAAACATCCTTGTACCCTTTTCGGGGGTAGGAAAAAGGAGGTGTGACAGCTCTGGCGACTCTGCTGAGGATCGAACCCAGAATCTCTGGTTCAGGGTTCAAGAATTCGAGCTTAGAATAATTGTTATATGGCGGCTTTATTTATTACCTGATTTTATTTACATGTTCGGGCCTAATGTGCTAAATGTTTCTTTTTACCGCTTTGATATTATTTGAACTATATATAAACTCTACGAAACCCCTCTCTTCTATCTTCTGAGGAGTGCACGCTGGCGTGACTTCTTTCTGTTAGTGTCATATCCCAATTTAGAATGAGGTTCGGATAAGTTGCAAAGCCGGATGATCTTTTGGTTACCGGTACGTTGCCCCCCTCCCCCTCCCCCCCTACTCGAGTTGTCTGCTCGGGTAAGCCAGGTCTAGAACAATACACCCAGGTTTTAAACCTAGAATAACTCAGCCTCATGTCGGACCCTAGTAGGAACGCTTGTTTGCATCATGTGAATTTGACTTAGGGGACTCAACACAGGGGTTGGATCCGTCTAGGACATGTATACCCGGAAATAAAAAGACCAACCTGATGCATTTTATGTGCTACCTGTGCATTTAATTTGTTTTGGATTGCATGTTGACCGGCTTTTAGACTAAGTGAGGAAAACCAAAAAGAAAAACCAAGTTTGAGGTAGGAGAGAGGATTTCACCCATTTCCGAAAATGGTATCCAAAATATCCTAAAACTCTGCCGAATTAAAAAAAAAAAAAGAAGGAAAATTTTCTTGAAAAAAAAAAAGATAAGAAAAAAAAAGAGTTTTTGAGAAAGAAAATTTTAGTCCAAAATTTTTGTTTTTCCTTTTCATGTCAAAACTGGCCGAACTACACGGGTTTGATTCTCACCGGACGTGGGATACGTAGGCAACCCTCATCAGGTCCAGCCCCGCTTTTTGAAAAAAATTGGAAAAAATAGTTATATGAAGTGTTGTCATTATTGTCATAAATAAGTGGGTGATGCTATTTTGTCTAAATAGCTGAATGTCCCAGCGGGACGTCGGAAGGCTGCTTTGCAAAAATAGCCACCGACGTTTTCTTTGTTAATTTTGGCCATTAGCGAACACAACCCTAAGGACTTCCATTCCGAAGTAATGAAAGGCGGTATTCACAAAAGTAGCTTTGATTTATTTTATTATTTTACCCTTTTTCAAATAAGGTTCACTTTTCCTATAAACCAACCGCCTTAATCTAAATGTGCAGAATGAGCACGAGTCAAAATTTACCAATAGGGATCATGTCCAAGATTCCACTGGAGCTACACATGTGGTGGGAAGATTTGGGTCAAGAAGGACGAGATGTGGTCAATCTTTATTTGAAAGGGCTTACCGGATTGCTAAAGGTCAGGTCTAGAGGAGACATAATAAGGGCTTTGGTAACATTTTGGGACCCAGCTCACAACGTCTTCCATTTCTCAGATTTTGAACTCACACCCACTTTGGAAGAGATAAAAGGTTATGTGAGAAGTACTGCAGGTCTAAGGCATAAGTACCTGGTCGCTCCAAGGGCCGTTGCCCCCCACAAGTTTCTGGATTTTCTAAAAATAAGCAGGGGAGTCCAGTATGCAGACTTGGCAGATGGGTTTTCCACTTTACGCTTCATATACCAGAGATACGGGCGTGAAAGGGGATTTGACAACCCGGGAAATGGGAATTGTAGCAAAGGGAGCCGATCGAAATAGGATGAGCATAGGCGCTTCGCTTTCATGGTAGCTTTCTTGGTTCTTGTGGTGTTTCCCCGGAAGGACGGGAATATTGATCTGCGGGTAGATGGAGTCATCAATGTTTTGATTACCAACGCCAAGAGCACTCTTGCCCCTATGATAGTGTCTGATATATACCGAACTCTCACGACTTGTAAAGCTGGGGTAGATTTTTTCGAGGGGTGCAATTTGCTACTACAAATGTGGATGATTGAGCATCTGTGTCACCGCCCTCGATATATGAACTATGGATCCACGGGAAAGAGCTGCATTGAAGAGTTCGACACAAGGGTCTCAGGTTTCAGATTGCCAGAAGGGTTTGGAGATTGGGTATCCTGCCTTCGCTCCATAACGGCAGGACAAATAGAATGGACACTGGGTTGGCTTCCCGTCGAAGAAGTTGTGTATATGCCGGCTACCGGTCCTTACTTCCTCCTAGTGGGTCTTCAAGGCATTCAGCCTTACGCTCCATACCGGGTGATGAGACAGTTGGGAAGATGCCAGGTGACACATCGAGATGAAGATCTTAGTGTTTATGCGGTCAAAGTCAGCTCCGACGGCCAATTCCATGAAGAAACAGTTCGTTATATTTGGAACGAGTGCCAGTATTTGACGGCAAACACTCGAGTGGTGACTTGTCTAAAGGCGAGGTCTCACCAGCCTATCTTGCTTGGTCTAGAAAGAAAGACACTGCAAGGGCCGAACCTGAAAGACCAACCAAAAGGCCCCACATCCAGGAATTTGTTGAAGTGACACGAACAGTGGGCTTGGTTGACCAAGGAAAATGAGTACAGGGCCAAAATAGGAAGGTTGGAAAAGCAAGTCAGGGATCTTCAATTTGAGAATGATTTGCAAGCTGCCGCGGATGAGGGTGAAAAGAAAAAGTTGGCTGAAGAGAATGACGCCCTCCGGGCCCAAATTTGGGAAATGAAAACAGCAGCCGAGAACCCCGTCAGAAGTGCAAAAGATGAAAAGCTTATAGATAATCTTAGGCGAAAAGTGGGTGAATATAGTTTTGATCTTAAAAAGACCGAGGGCGAATTGGCAAAGGTTCGAACAAAATTGGCTAGGAATGCAAAGGAAAGAGCATGCTTGGTTCAACAGTTAAAAGGAAAATATGACAATGACGCCGTGGGGTTAAAGAAAAAGATCACCGTCCTTGAGAACAAAATGACCAAGAAGGCAAAAGATTTCAAAGAAGAAAGAGAATACTGATACTCCCTGATGTCGGAACTAGAGAAAGACCTGCAGCAACTTCAAGAGAAAAATCATACAGCCGAACAAATTTTGGGGGCAAGATCACAGCAAATTAGACGATTACTACAAGAGAAGGGTATTATCAGAGAAAGGGTTAGGAGCATTGCGGACTACATTGCGATGAAGTGCAATGAGTGTGAAGACATGACCAGGTCCATGTTCTTCGCTTCCGTTATGATTTTTGTCTGACAGATTATGGATCACCTATTTCGCCTTCAAGAAGATATGGTGCATAGGCCCGTGGCGAGACCGACTGATGTCCCGTGGGCCCTTGGAGCAGTAATTGAAGCACTTATGTATTCCTGATTTTTATTCAAGTCTGTATTTTCGGTTTCTTTGGAGTTTGCTAGTCCGTTTTCGAGTCTGTATTTTCATCTTTCTTTTGGAGTCTGTTAGTCCATTTTCGAGTCTGTATTTCCATCTTTATTTTGGAGTATGTTAGTTCACTTGTCGAGTCTGTTGGTTCTCATGTTTAAATTTGTAGGGGAAGTCGTTGTAATCAGGATATTTTGTTTTGTTTATTTTATGAAAATTTGAAAAAAAAAAGAAAAAAAAACAAAAATCTATCTTTCTTTTGTTTCAAATTTGTTCCCTGAACTACGTAATGATCTGATTGATGCGGTGCCATAATACGTAGGCTATCCCCATAGGATTCGATCATAACTATAAAATGAAAAAAAATCAAAGAAAGAAAATCAAGAAAATCGAGTGGAAGGCAATAATGGCAAAACAAGAGAGGAAAACCAAGTGCAAAATAAGAGGGAGGCAACAAAAATAAGTGGAAAAGTCCAATAGTGATTGAGAAGGGTTTTGGAGTGAAAGAAAAAGAGAGAGAAGAGGAAAGCGCAAAACACGAAGAATTAGTTAAAAGCCGGGATGAAGCATGCAGCCATTCAAATGCATGAATATAAGCTTTAACTGTCTAGGTGCATTGCATCCCAAATGTGCGGTTGCCCATCTGTTAAATCTTTTAACGCTGACAAGTTCGCTGTTGTCATTGAATTAGGCAGGTGATTAGTTTGTTTGGCATTCTGGAAACCCACCCGTACAACACCAGGTCTAAAGACAAGTTAAGCATGGCTGGCAAAGAGCTAGATGCAAGTGTTATTGATCCGTCAAGGGAGGGAGAAGAGTCTGATGTTAATCTGAAAGAAGAGTTACATAAGTTGAAACACCAAATGGCAGAGATGTACCAAGCATGGATGAAAGGGCATCCACCACTATCATACCCCGCCAACCTTGCTTTCATACCGCCACTAGCTCAATACCAAGAACCTCCCACTATTGACTTATCTCCTCAACATCCACCAGGATTCCCCCATTACAACCATTCTCAGGGAACCACTTCCCAAACCACACAAGCATCGCCAGCCAAACCAATCCCATACCCCCCTCCACCAGCCACCCCTATTTTCATAGCACCCCCGCCCGCTACACTCCATCGATCCTCCAGTGAGCCATTATTCCATACCCAAGATAACCAATACTATCCCCCAGAGCCTACTTTCAAGGCCCCAGACCATTACTCCTACACTCCTCGTTTCGAGCTCCCTATTAAGACTGAGAAACCACCTAAAACCTAGAGCAGGAGGAGATGTTCAGGAATGTAAGAAACCTGAACAATCAATCAGTAACATGCATGGATTGGGAGGCCAGGTGAGCGTAGCCTACAAATATTTGTTTTTATTTCCCGATGTTTAGCTGCCTGTGGGATTCAAAATGCCTAAATTTGACCTATATGATGGGCACAGAGACCCGGTGGCCCATTTGAGAGGATTCTGCAGTAAAATGAGAGGAGCCGGTGGGAAAGATAAACTACTGATGGCATACTTTAGCCAGAGTCTGAGCGGCGTGACATTGGAGTGGTACACTCGTCAGGATCACAACAGATGGTATACTTGGGATGATTTGGCCCAAGCATTCACTCGTCATTTCCAATACAATATCGAGATTATTCCAGATCGTTTGTCTTTGACTAAGATTGAGAAGAAGCCTAGTGAAAGTTTCAGAGAATATGGCTTTCGCTGGAGAGAACAAGCGGTAAGAGTTAACCCCCCGATGGAGGAAAATGAAATGGTGGAGTACTTTTTGCAGGCTCTGGAGCCTACTTACTTTTGCCACCTGATATCGGCTATAGGCAAGCCTTTCAACGAGGTAGTAAGATGGGTGGCATGCTGGAGGAAGGGCTTAAATCAAGCGAAATCATGAGCTACTCGTCCATCAAAGCAACCACCCAAGCCATTCAGAATGGTACCGGGGGAGTGATTGAAAAGAAGAAGAAAGAAGATGTGGCAACAGTTGATTCAGGATCATGGTTTGGACCAAGGAGCCCCTCACCCCATTATACCCAGCCCCGACCCCATCACCGAGCCTACCCCCAAACTCTATATAATCCACCCAAACATTACTTCCCATCACCAGACCCTCAAATTTCTGTCCACCACGCCCATTCATACACTCAACCTCTTTCCTATTCACAATGGCATGCCCCAGCCCCACAAAACACCTACCCAGCTCCACAAAATGCTTACCCACCCCCGCGAGCCTATCAAAATCTTGTCGGCCCAAGTTTCCGGCCCAAACCAGTGTTCAAAAATGAGAGGTTGCGGCAGAAGAAAACTTTCACCTCGTTGGGGGAGTATTATACCAGTTTATTCCAGAGATTGAGGCAGTTAGATGTGTTGAGGCCAATCGAGTCAAAATTGCCAAACCCTCCTCCAAAGAATCTTGATTACTCCTTGAGCTGTGCCTACTGTTTTGGTACTCCGGGACATGATACAGAGAAGTCTTGGCATCTGAAAAATGCCATCCAGGAGCTCATCGATACAAAATCGATTGTGGTCCAAACCTCGGAGGCACCCAACATCAATCAGAACCCATTTCCAATCCATGATGAAACCAACATGATCGAGATAATACATAAGGAGGGAGAACCCAAGAATCCCTCACAGTCCGTCATGATGATTCAGTCTAGTGAGGTCAAGCCAGTAAAAAAACCAACGATTAAAGGATCAGTGAACAAGTTGAGCACGACAAACGGTGAGCCGTCTGTGGTAGTTGAGAAAATATATCCAAGTAATGCTGTAGCAAAGCAAGATGAGTCAAAGGTGGTCGTGCCAGGGTTGACGAGTAATCCTATCATAATTGTAAAGGGTGACTGTACGAACCCTGTCATCATCAAACCTGTAACCCAGTTGTCGGTAATCAACACCAAGGCTATCCCATAGAGCTACGAACGGGTGATAATGACCTATAAGGGAAAGGAAGTAAAAAAAGAAGTCTATGAGGCACAAGGACTAACTCGTTCGGGGAGATGCTTTGCCCCGGAAGAGTTAAGGAAAGCTAAAACATCCAGAGATAACCCGGTTCTAGTAAAGAAAGCAGTCACTGAAGAAGAAGCGGAAGAGTTTTTTTAGGAAAATGAAGGTACAAGATTACTCCATCGTGGAGCAGCTGCGAAAGACGTCCACTCAAATTTCCCTGCTATCATTGTTGATCCATTCAGATGAGCATCGTCGGGCATTGATGAAAATTCTGAACGAGGCTCATGTCCCCGACAAAATCTCAGTGAACTATCTGGAAAAGATCGCCAACAAAATATTTGAGGTGAATAGGATCACCTTCTCTGATGACGAGTTGCCCGTGGAAGGAACTGAACACAACAAAGCTCTCTATCTTACGGTAAAATGTGAAGATTCTGTGGTCACCAGGGTATTAGTTGACAATGGCTCCAGTGCAAAAATTTGCCCTCTCTCTATTCTGAACAAGTTAAAAGTTAATGACGAGAGGATTCACAAGAACAACATATGCGTCCGAGGTTTTGATGGTGGAGGAAAAGACTCGGTTGGTGATATAGTGCTTGAGTTGACAATAGGACCAGTGGAGTTCACCATGGAATTACAAGTATTGGACGTGGCCGTCTCTTACAATTTGCTGTTAGGTCGGCCGTGGATACACGCCGCCAAATCAGTCCCGTCCTCTTTGCACCAGATGGTCAAGTTGATTGGGACAGACAGGAGATCGTCGTGCATGGTTAGGAGAATTTGGGTGCTCGCAGTGATGCCTATGTTCCATTTACTGAGGCCGAAGATGACAAAGGGCCTTGGGTCTATCATGTTTCTGAAACAGTGCCGGTCGAGAAGGTTCCAGAAGGAAAATTTATTCCAACTCCAAAGATAGCCTCTGTATTCGTCATGGTGGCCTCTGAAATGCTGAAAAATGGCTTTGTGCCAGGTAAAGGCCTGGGTGCATCCTTACAGGGTATCATACAGCCAGTGTCCTTCCCTGAAAATTTGGGTACGTTCGGTCTTGGATTCAAACCTACAACGGCAGATGTGAAAAAGTCTAAAAGGTTGAAACAGAAGGCGGCACTTTCGAAGCCTATCCTACGTCTCTCCAAGTCCTTTGTCAAGCCCGGTGCCAGGAAACGCCCAGTGTCAACAATTCCAAATCCTGTGGTTGACATTGATGAAGGGTTAATTAAAAGGTTCCAGAGGTTGTTTGAGGATGTGAACATGGTAGAAGTCGGAGGAGGGTCCAGCAAAGCAGACGTGCAGTTCGTCGGGATGAATGTAAAGCTTAACAATTGGAAGGCAACTCCTCTCCCTACTGGAAGTAGTCTTGGTAGTTTGTTTTGGTTTCCTTTCTATCTGGGTTATTCCAGGGTTGTGACCCAAATTTTTATTTTTCGCTTGTTGATGTACAAACCCTATTATCCTTTATTTTCAATGAAATGCAATTTCCCTTTTCCATCTTTCCTGATATTTCTTATTTTTGTTTTCTTTTCTTCTCTGTACAATTCTTTTTATGATGGTTTCAATGACATGACATGCATGAGGAATCTTCGGCCCAGTCTTAAAAGTCAATCTAATTATGAAATAATAATCCAAGAGATAGAGTGTGATGAGGAAACGGAATATGATGAGGATGAGGCATTTGAGGAAATTAGTAAGGAACTAAATCATTTTTGAAGAAAAACCCAAGCCTAGTCTGAATGAAATGGAAGCAATCAATTTAGGAGATCTAGATAATGTCAGAGATACCAAGATAAGTGTCCATATTGAGCCACAAATCAGGGAAGAATTAATCAAAGCATTGTTTGAATATAAGGATATTTTTGCATGGTCGTATGATGACATGCCAGGTTTGAGTACCGATTTAGTGGTCCACAAATTGCCAATTGACCCGGCATTCCCTCCCGTCAAGAAGAAGTTGAGAAAGTTCAAAACTGACATGAGTGTGAATATTAAGGAAGAAATCACAAAGCAGTTGGAGGTAAAGGTCATTCGAGTCACACGATATCCCACTTGGTTAGCTAATGTTGTGTCGGTGCCAAAGAAGGATGGCAAGACCAGGGTGTGCGTTGATAACCGTGATCTCAACAAAGCAAGCCCAAAGGATAATTTTCCATCTCCAAATATCCACATTCTGATTGACAATTGTGCCAAGCACGAGATCGGGTGAGGATGCAGAAAAGACAACATTCATTACTCCATGGGGAACTTATTGCTACTGGGTAATGCCATTTGGTTTGAAAAATGCTGGGGCAACTTACATAAGGGAAATGACTACTGTGTTCCATGACATGATACACAAGGATATTGAGGTTTACATGGATGATGTGATCATAAAGTCTAAGCATCAGGACAACCACGTCGGAGATGTGAGAAAGTTTTTCCAAAGGCTCCGCAGGTACGATCTTAAGCTTAACCCTGCCAAGTGCGCATTTGGTGTTCCATCCGAAAAGTTGTTGGGATTCATAGTCAGTCGTCAAGGCATTGAGTTGGACCCATCAAAGATCAAAGCTATTCAAGAGTTTCGACCTCTAAGGAACAAACTGAGGTGATGAGTTTGCTCGGCCGTTTAAACTACATTAGCAGGTTTATTGCTCAACTCACGACAACTTGTGAGCCCATATTTAAGCTGCTGAAGAAGGATGTTGCGGTCAAATGGACTGATGAGTTCCAGAAGGCATTCGATAAAATCAAGGGATACTTGTCAAACCCATCTGTGTTGGTCCCGCCGGAACCCGGGAGGCCTTTAATTCTCTATCTGACGGTCTTGGATAAATCGTTTGGCTGTGTGTTAGGTCAGCACGACATCACTGGCTGAAAGGAGAAATCCATCTATTATCTCAGCAAGAAGTTCACTATCTATGAGGTTAAGTACACTCCCCTTGAAAGAACATGTTGCGCCCTGACTTGGGTGGCACAAAAGTTGAAGCATTATCTGTCGTCTTACACTACTTACCTCATTTCTCGCCTGGATCCTCTAAAGTATATCTTTCAGAAGCCTATGCCTACAGGAAGACTTGCGAAGTGGCATATTTTTCTCACAGAGTTTGACATTACCTATGTGACTCGGACTGCGATGAAAACCCAAGCATTGGCCGATCATTTGGCCGAGAACCCGATCGATGAAGAGTATGAGCCATTGAAGACCTATTTTCCTAATGAAGAGGTGATGCATATTGACGAGGTTGAGAAGGAAGAAAAGCCAGGTTGGAGACTCTTCTTTGATGGGGCCACTAACATGAAAGGTGTCGGAATAGGGGCAGTACTCATCTCGGAAACAGGGCATCACTACCCTGTTACGACTCAGCTTCGTTTCTATTGTACCAACAACATGGCTGAGTACGAGGCATGCATTTTGGGATTGAGGTTAGCTTTAGACATGGGAGTCCAGGAAGTTTTGGTCTTAAGAGACTCGGACCTCCTGGTGCCCTAGATTCAAGGAGAATGGAAGACACAGGATTTAAAGCTCATACCATATAGACAATGTTTGCTTGATCTTTGTCAGCGGTTTCGATCAATAGAGTTCAGGCATATTCCAAGGATCCATAATGAGGTTGTCGATGCTTTGGCTACCTTGGCGTCAATGTTGCACCACTCGGACAAAGCTTATGTCGACCCTCTGCATACTCAAGTTCGGGATCAGCATGCCTACTGTAATGTGGTTGAGGAAGAACTCGATGGTGAACCATGGTTCCACGACATTAGGGAGTATATCAGGATAGGGTTATATCCGGTACAAGCCACAGGTGATCAAAAGAGAACAATTCGACGTTTGGCTAGTGGATTTTTCTTGAGCAGGGGGATTTTGTACAAAAGAACTCCAGATTTTGGGCTATTGAGGTGCATCGATGCTAAGCAAGCCACAACTATCATGACCGAGGTACATTTCGGAGTTTGCGAGCCGCATATGAGCGGGTATGTTCTGGAAAAGAAGATTCTTCGAGCAGGGTATCATTGGCTCACCATGGAACGAGATTGCATCAACATTGTGCGCAAGTGTCATCAATGCCAAGTACACGGAGACTTGATTCACTCTCAGCCATCTGAGTTGCACACAATGTTCGCGTCGTGGCTCATTATTGCTTAGGGCATGGATGTCATTGGACCAATTAAACCCGCGACATCAAACGGGCACAGGTTCATTCTGGTGGCCATTGACTATTTCACTAAGTGGGTCGAAGCTAAAACTTTCAAATCTATGACCAAGAAGGCAGTGGTCGACTTTGTTCATTCAAATATCATTTGTCGGTTCGGAATCCCAAAGATAATTATCACAAACAATGGTGCTAATCTTAACAGTCATTTGATGAAAGAAGTATGGCAACAGTTCAAGATTACGCATCAGAATTCCACTCCGTATCTCCCCAAGGCAAATGGAGCTGTCAAGGCAGCCAACAAGAACATAAAGAAAATACTTCGGAAAATAGTGCAAGGTTCCAGGCAATGGCATGAGAAGTTGCTTTTTTGCTATTGCTAGGTTATCGCACTACTGTTCGCACTTCAGTAGGTGCAACTCCTTATTTGTTGGTATATGGTACTGAAGTAGTGATACCCGCGGAAGTTGAAATTCCATTTCTTTGGATTGTTGCTGAAATCGAAATTGATGATGATGATTGGGTAAAACTCATTTGGAGTAATTAAGTCTGATTGACGAGAAAAGACTGGCAGCAGTGTGTCATGGCCAGTTGTATCAAAGGAGAATGACAAGAGCATACAACAAAAAGGTGCGTCCCCGGAAATTTGAAGTGGTTCAGCAAGTGTTGAAACGCATCCTTCCACATCAGGCTGAAGCAAAAGGCAAGTTCGCCCAAAATTGGCAGGGGCCGTTCACCGTAACGAGAGTGTTGTCCAATGATGCTTTGTATTTAACAGATATAGAAGGCAAATGTGTAGATATGGCTATCAATTCTGACGCGGTCAAAAGATATTATGTATGATTTCTTTGGTTTAAATTATGTTTGTTTGTACATGGCATGTTTTGGAGATTGGAATCACGAAGGCATTTTATTCTGCTGTCTAAACACTTTACCCTTTGTTACTTTTGGAACAAGTAGCAAAGTTCAGAAACACAGACACAAAGGTAAATAAAGAAGGAAAAGAAAAAGAAAAAACAAAGAAAGAAAAGAATGAAAAAGAGTGAAAATAAAGAAGTAAAAGAAAAAAAAAGAAGAAGAAAGAAAAAAAAAAAAGAAGAAGAAAGAAAAAAAAAAGAAGAAAAGAATGAAAAAGAGTGAAAAAAAAATAAAGAAGAAGAAAAAAAAAAGAAAAAAAAAGAAAAAGAGAAAGAAGAGAAAAGAGAAAAGTAACAATAAAAAAGCAATTCCTATTACATGAACTATGTTTGACCTGATTCCTTTTAAGGATACGTAGGCAGCCTCACGGTTCGGTTCCATCCAAATAAAAATTCAAAAGCCCCCAAGCAAAGAAACTGGGCAGAAGTTGTGGCTATGTAAAAGATCTGATTCCAAAAGTTGTAATTGTGAACCCACTCAATTTGTTTTGAGCCTTTATCCTTTCTTTCTAACCCCATCCAAAAGCCTACATTACGGTCCAAAGAAAGACCTTCCGACCAATATTTGAGAGTGCCAAGTCAAGCGAGACAGAGGTATGATTCACACCAAGAGGAAACACTCTGTGGCGCACAAAGAAAACAAATAAATGAGAGAGTCTTATTGGTGAAAACCCTAACGGGCATCGTAAGACGATGGCGAGCCGAGAGAAATTAAAAGTGAGAGACTCTTATTGGTGAAAACCTTCACAAGTGCTGTAAGGCGACAGTGAGTTGAGAGATGAACAAATGAGAGAGGTTTGTTGGTGAAAACCCTTCAGGGCACCGCAAACCGAACAAGGTCAGTGACTTGGCGAAGAGATTGGGTTATGGAGATCCCGGGAATAAGGTATGACAACTGAAAGTTGATTGATTGAACAGGTTGGCTGATTAATCCGAAATGCATGTCATGATAATTGGTGCCAGCTGTCTCACTCAGATAAGTCTCTTTTCCCTTTTTCTCCCACAAACAGTCATCCTGTTTCGAATTTTCTTCTTATTTCTAATTCTCAAAGTCATTGCATTTCATTTCTTTTGGGTTTATTTCTCTAAGGCTTTATCAATGTCAGCCTTGTTTAAGAAAGTAAAGAAGGATTCCAAAGCTTACTACCAACTTCCGAAATTGCACAAAGCAAAGTGAGGCCAAAACATACCAGAAATAACACAATGCAAAAATGGAAAATAAGGCGTTAGTGAAAGTTCAAATGGTCGAGTGGTTTGTGAATGTTGTGGAAGATGCGGAGTTTCAAATGGGAAGGACAGAAATGTAAAACAACAGTTTGAGTGCAGGTCATTGGGTCTTTTAGGGTCCTGTGGTTGAGATTCAGTCAGAAAGTCAAACAAATTCTTGGCCAGCTCAAAGCATCCAGTTAGCACAAAGCACGGCAGTGGGAAGGTCATCTTTAGCAAGAATGCCACAAACTAACCACCACATTTTTTAAACTGATAAAGTTTTCTTTGATTGAAACAGGGGCAGGAAATATCATTTGTTCCAGAGGAACCCTACGTAAGGAAAGCATGCACTGGACAGATTCGACCGTGAGTTCTCAGGACCCTCCTGGATAATGGGATTTAGTTTTCAATTTCTCAGGACCCTCCTGGATAATGGGATTTAGGTCTTAAATTCTCAGGACCCTCCTGGACAATGGGACTTAGTTAACATTCAAAACATTCATCTAGCATAAGCTCTACTTTGAGGAAATATAGTTGGCTTTAAAGTTTTCATTCTTAAGATGAGATTCAATTTGAAATTTTCAGGACCCTCTGGGATAACGGGGTTTAGTTTAAATTTTTAGAGATTTTGGGTAACACGATTCGTTTAGCATTCACAGATGAGCCCAGACACCAAACTGGGGCAGAAAAGTTTCTTTGTTTGTCTGCTTGTTGTAATCAGGCACCCACCTGGAGAACAAGGGAATACAGTTAAAATTTTTGGCAATCAGGCACCCACTTGGAGAACAAGGGAATATAGTTAAAGTTTTTGGCAATCAGGCACCCACCTGGAGAAAAAGGGAATACAGTTACAGTTTTTGGCAATCAGGCACCCACCTGGAGAATAATGGAATACACTTTCAAGTTTTTTGCAATCATGCACCTACCTGGAGAATAAGGGAATACAGTTAAAGTTTTTGGCAACCAGGCACCCACCTGGAGAACAAGGGAATACAATCCAAGTTTTGGCAATCAGGCACCCACCTAGAGAACAAGGGAATACAGTTAAAGTTTTTGGCAATCAGGCATCCACCTGGAGAACGAGGGAATATAGTTAATGTTTTTGGCAATCAGGAACACACCTGGAGAACGAGGGAATATAGTTAAAGTTTTTGGCAATCATGCACCCACATGGAGAACAAGGGAATACAGTTTCAAGTTTTTGGCAATCAGGCACCCACCTGGAGAACAAGGGAATATAATTTCAAGTTTTGTCAATCAGCACCCGCCTGGAGAACAAGGGAATACAGTTAAAGTTTTTGGCAATCAGGCACCCACCTGGAGAATAAGGGAATACAGTTAAAGTTTTTGGCAATCAGGCACCCAACTGGAGAACAAGGGAATACAGTTAAAGTTTTTGGCAACCAGGCACCCACCTGGAGAATAAAGGAATACAGTTTCAAGTTTTGGAAATTAGGCACCTACCTGGAGAACAAGGGAATACAGTTAAAGTTTTTGGCAATCGGGCACCCACCTGGAGAACAAGGGAATACAATCCAATTGGCAATCAGGCACCCACCTGGAGAACAAGGGAATACAGTTTCAAGTTTTTGGCAACCAGGCACCCACCTGGAGAACAAGGGAATACAATTAAAGTTTTTGGCAATCAGGCACCCACCTGGAGAACAAGGGAATACAATTCAAGTTTTGGCAATCAGGCACCCACCTGGATAACAAGGGAATACAATTAAAGTTTTTGGCAATCAGGCACCCACCTGGAGAACAAGGGAATACAATTCAAGTTTTGGCAATCAGGCACCCACCTGGATAACAAGGGAATACAATTAAAGTTTTTGGCAATCAGGCACCCACCTGGAGAACAAGGGAATACAATCCAAGTTTTTGTCAATCAGGCACCCACCTGGAGAATAAGGGAATACATTTAATGTTTTTGAAAATCAGGCACCCACCTGGAGAACAAGGGAATACGATCTAAGTTTTGGCAATCAGGCACCCACTTGGGGAACAAGGGAATACAGTTAAAGTTTTTGGCAATCAGACATCCACCTGGAGAACAAGGGAATACAGTTAAAGCTTTTGGCAATCAACCACCCACATGGAGAACAGGGAATACAATCCAAGTTTTGGAAATCAGGCACCCACCTGGAGAACAAGGGAATACAATCCATGTTTTGGATTTCAGGCGCCCACCTGGAGAACAAGGAAGTACAGTTCAAAGTTTTGGCAATCAGGCACATACTTGGAAAACAAGGGAAATTATTTTAGAATTCCTTTCAAATTTAAGTTCAAATCAACATCAGGAGCCCGCCTGAAGAATAGGGTCAATTCAAGTTTGAAGTAGCAGAATCCCGCCTAAAAAATGCGAGCCAATAGTTCGAGAAGTACAACAGAACTGTGGAAGATCCAAGTCATTTTTCTGAAGAACTATACATAGGAACTGTGTAACTCATAGCTGAAAGATTTAGTTAGTTTCTTTTGCATTTTGATTTTGGTGTAATAAGGAGCTCAGCAAGCGGTAACAGTAGCAACATCAGTGAAATCACAGCTTTTCGGTAGTCCCATCTAAAACTTCCAGGACTATACCGACCTGATTCCTTTGTAGCCAAGGATATGTAGGCAACCTCCGAAGCAAGGTCCGGTCAAGTTTTTTTTTCAAAAAATGCTTCCAATGGAGTATCAAACGGGCAAAAATTATTCATGATTGCTCACTTTATCTTTGCCCCAAAACTTTTCATGTTTTCGAGCAAAGAGGGGCAACTGTGAGCGCCTATTTTTTGCCCCGCATAGGAAATTACTCCTAAAAAATAATCCAAAAATAGTTTTTATTGTTTTATGAATTTTAGGAGTTTTTCTTTATTTGTTTTACATTTATTCGCATTGTTTATTTTAGGAATATCGTAAATCATAAAAATCAAAAAATATTCGAATCTTAATTTTATAGCATTTTAGATTTTAAATTGCATTTTTTCTAGGATTTATTTATATTGTAAGAGCATTATTTAAATATATAAGAACCAAAAAATAAAATGCATTCTTAGCTTAGTTGAAAATTCTATTTTCAAAATAGGCCAACAGCCCAATCTTACAACACCCACCCCATCCCATCTCTAAACTATCCCAATACCTATTACCCCTTCAATATAACCCTACTCCATAACTATAAAAGGAGGAAAGAACTAGAAAAAGGGGATCCGGATACAGAAAAAGAAAAAAGAGAAACGACGCCCCTGACTTTCTTCTTCTTCATTGTTCATCTCCCAAATCTTCTCTCCATTTTGAAGAACCAGACGAATCCCCCTCTCTTTCTTCACTCACTTCTCCTCTTCCTTCACTCTCACTCTCGCTACACACACCGCTGAATACTTTGGTTCCTCTAAAAATCCTCTAAAAAAAATTGAAACACAGAATCCTATCATTCTTCACTGGTTTAGTTTCGATTTCATTGGGATTTTCGGTTTAACTACTGGCTTTGCCGCTGTTTAGTGTTTACTGAATTCTCCTTTTCATCTACAACTTTGCTTTTGTCAATCTCATCTTTTGATTCTGTTTTTCTCCCAGGTATGTTACTTTATCCTGTTTATTCCTCTATTAAGATGTTTAAATTGAAGAGTTGAAGTGCCTATTTGTGTCCATGTTTAAATTCGTGAATTGTCTTAAATGATAAGAGGTTTATCTACATATTTGATTGAGCTATTTGTATGTGCTTTAAGAAAAAATGAATTTTCCTATTTAAGCTTGTTCAGTGATCAATACTCTCTTTACGCTAGTTCGAGTCTACAATGGATTTAAATTTCGGCTTACTCGTTAGTGTTGCGGACAATCTGATTATGGCGTGACATTGGAAATCAATGAAGTTTATGAGTTTCTGGATGTGCCTCGGAACTGTGAATTTGATCCAGTGTTGTGCTCTGATTGAGAGTTCAAAACTAGTTTGAACAGGCGCAAAGAGAATAATAGTTGTACATGTATACATGTACTTCATTTTGGACTAGACTGCATAAATTAGTTATGTCTTGATCATATTTTCCTTAGTTCAAACATGGAGTTTAGGGAGTAATCATTCTTAGTGAGCGTGGATCTCTTGATGTTACCTGAAACAATGAAGTATTATTTTGTGATTTGCATTTTCCATTATGTGAGCAGTTCACTTTGATTCAAGGACATACTGTGCAACCAAGTATCAAAGTTTAGAAGTGTATGAAATTATCTCTATTGGCATGACTGAATTGGTAGTAAAATAATGGGCATGTGTTGTTTGTTAGTAGTTAAAGGTTTGTGGAAGCTTAATCTGATTATGGTACTAACGGGTTTTGGTGGATAAATGTAATTAAGTAGCCCAAGTTTGACTAAGATTGGGCAGTGGGTTTAGTCTCAAAAACATTTCGAATTAAATTTTGAAATGCTTACTGTTTTCTTTTGTCCAGATTTGTTCATAAGTCGTTTTAATCTACATGCTTTAATAATTGCATAGACCCTTTTATTTGTTGCTTTTAGGTTCTTATCCATTATCTCGTCTTGTTAAAGATCTATTTTAGCGTCGATTAATTGTTATTCGTTTCTTTAGATATCAAAGTTTACTAGCAAATCATCCTCTCACCTGCAATTACACTTTTCTAGAAATGTCATATCCATAATTCTTGACCTCATAAAGAATCTCAAACATAGGAAATAATTAACTCATAAATCTTGTATTTTGCCTTAGGAGCAACTAATAAATAATAAATCATCATGATCATGGGTACGGTTCCCGTGACGTGGTCATGATACGTAACCCCGAATTTCGAGTGCACGCTGGCGTGACTCGACCATCAAACCATTAAATTAATTAAATTATCGTAACTATGGGTACGGTTCCCGTGACGTAGTTGTGACGCTTAACTACTAAACTCCGGGGGTACATTTATGTGACCCGGCCACGATTTAGGTTTAATAAAATAAACACGTTGTGGATCGCGGGTACGGTTCGCGTGATATGATTCACAATGTGTAACCAAATAATTAGTTGTATAACAATTGGATTATTAAAAGCGGTTTTAAAAGGAATAAAATGCATGTAGGTTTTAAACAATGTTTTAAAATCAGATAAATAGGCCAATAATAATAGTTGAGTGACCGTGCTAAAACCACGGAACCCGGGAATGCCTAACACCTTCTCTCGGGTTAACAGAATTCCTCACCCAGATTTTTGTGTTCGCGGACTGTAAAACAGAGTCAATGTTTCCTCGATTCGAGAGTTTAAACCGGTGACTTGGGACACTATAAACTATCCCAAGTGGAGACTCTGAATTTTAAACGAAATAATCCCGTTTCGATTGTCACTTAAATTGAAAAAACTTCCTTGTATCCTTTCCGGGGTTAGGAAAAAGGAGGTGTGACAACTGGGTGATCCCATCATCCATCACACATACTTGGAGGCAAATATGGTAGATGATGGCCTAGCAAAGTATGGTTCAAAGTTATCATGTAACATCAGTCTACATCTTTTTGAAACATCACTATATATTTTTCTACAATGACTTTCAGTCGGACAAAGCAAGAGTGGAGAGACGAAGACTTGTCAATCCTTGAGTTGTTGATACACCCCTAGTCCCCCAATTGTAAATCCACCCCAAATCGTGTTGTCTATCACTCACTCTAGTAATTATATAGATGGTGTTTGTCACGATCCTTCTATGGATCCTAGTTTAGCAGTAGTAAGTAATTTTAGTACTGAACCTACTATAGATCTTAGTTTAGTAGTAGATTATAATGTATCCTCAGTAATCCATGGTGCCTAGTGCACCTTGCACTCTATAACTTTTTAAAAACAATAATAAAGCTAAGTAATCTTTATGGCCAACCAGAACGCTATTTGTGGAAAAGGTAGCAAGAGAAAGAGTGATCTTTTTTTTTTTGGTAAGTAAATTTTTATTTCACAAACCAAATATAACATTACAGCACCTCTTTCCTAGGAACTTGGACATCATTCCCCAAGTCCTATACTCATAAGACAACTCTTCCACCTCTATCATTGAGTACAAGAATGAATACAAATTAGGCTATCCTCAATCTCTAGGGTGCCACTTCATAGCTTGCAGCTTCCTAGTTAACTTCTTATGCAGATTTCCTCAACTATGGACTTCCTGTGCTATCAATCGTAAAATGGTCTCTTTGTCCTAGACTTACCTTGAAATATTCTCAAATTCCTTTCCATCCATATATGGTAAACGCACACATCCATGCATAGTCTGTACATATTTGCCATTGCTGACTGTCCTTTTGCATGAACCTCTGCCCATTGAACTTCTTTAGACCATCCTTGAGCCCTCTTTTTGATTCCCTGCCATTCCAATAACCTCTCCCATATTTGTGATGTTATTTCACATTTAAAGAACAAATGATCAGCTTTTTTTGCTTCTCTTTCACACAGTGGACATGTCAAGTCTTCAATTTGACTCCATTTGGCTATTCTATCCCTTGTTTGCAATCTCCCTTGTAAGTTGAGATACAATATAAACTCCCATATAGGAGTCGCATAGTTAATAATATCAGTCTTCTCCAAGAGCATTTAGGGTACTAACCTCGAATATTTCTGTACATTTTTTGGATAGGAAAGTTCCTTATTTGTATGATTTCCCTCTCTTGTAGTCCCACTTCTTCCAAATATTTCGCTGCTTTTAAGATCTTCTGTACAATCCAAGATGCTTGCTTAGGTTTATTCATCCACATTGTGGTTCTTATCCCAAAGTAGCAATGTATCCACTTCACCCGTAACTTATCTTTTTTGGTACATACATTCCAAAGTAGTTTGCATATACCAGCCTTATTCTAAGCTTGAATATCCATTATATTTAGTTTCCCTCCAACTTTTGGAATGCAGAGTTTTTCCCATGCAATTAGTACCCTTTTTGAAGCATCCACGTTCGGGTCATTAGATTCTCCCCCTCTTAAACAAACGTTCGTCCTCGAACGTGCCAAGAGTTTTTCCAAAAGCCATCAAACTGCCGAATTACCTTACCATGCACATACCCGGGAGTGATCCCATGTCACCCTACCCTGCATCGATCAAATAACACAACACATTCGAATGCCACTATATACAAACTAATCCCTACACCTTAGAACCCAAATTCCACGTAAGAACTTATCTACAAGATTAGAATCATGCCTCCACACACTGTATATGCCTGAACATGTTGTACCCAACCAGATTCATAACTCAAGACGACGTCACATGGTATATCACCTCTCTCGAACACTCCTAATGATAAGATAAAATCACATCAGACGCCCAAGCCACCCAAATGCCGGTAATAAACCCGACATCGAACAGAGACCCATTATAACACCTCAAATATACCCAACGTGAGAAATGACACCAAACAAGAGAACCGTCTCTCATTATTAACGGGTAACACCATAATGAAATGCTAAGAATACCTCACACACTGCATAACCAAATTACACGAATCTGAAAGAACACAACCCATACGTCCAAACTCTATGATACTCAGCTACTTTACCCTAATCAACTCCTGTAGAAGACCACAACAGAACCGCACCATGTGTGCCTAAAACCAACGAATCGCTCCTACCCAAAGTAGGGACGGGTAACTCTTGGATCATCTCGGAGCACAGATAAACCCAATAGCCATTAACTGACACCCTTACAATAGCTCTACGGAGTCAAACAATCTGATTCGGTGCAAAACACCTACATCAAGTCATACCTAAAAGTATCATCATTTATCTGATCAAAATACGTCGAAACCGACCATACTCAGAAATGGCACATCCACCCGGGTCTCTAGACCCCCAATAGGTACCACACACGACCGACACACGCGGTCCGTAATAACAACATCACCCATAAGGGCGAGCACATGAACATATGTAACAAAAGATTCATGGGGCGTATCTAGAGAATGGGATAAAATATGATGAACATGTGAATATGAAAAACCGGAATCAAATAAAAACTGAAGCTTCTCGTGACAGACTGAAACAATACCTGGGATCACGGCATCAGAAGCCATCGCATCCGGTCTGGCTGAAAGTGCATAAAATCGGGCATGATCACCACTGGGTCGACCTCCCCCTCTAGGGTGACCCCTAACTGCCTGGCCCCCACCTCTAGCTGCCTGGGTGGGTAGTGTAGCTACTGGGTCTAAAGCCGCGGGCTGACTCCTCTGCTGATAAGTACCTCTCGCAAGACGGGGACAAAACCTCTTGATATGGTCCATCTCCACACTCAAAGCAACCTCTCTCGGAGAATGGCACTGGGGACTGAAGGGAACCCCTGGCACCAGGATAACCACTAGAAGAACCAGACATAGATGAACTCTGAATCGATGGTTTCCAAGATGAACTCTGAGCTAGTAAGGCAGTGAAAGATGGGTGCATCTGATGCGAACTGTGAGGATCATGACCAACTGATCCACCACGATAACCTGAGCGACCTGGCTGAGCCTCCTGAATGGACGGCCTTTGCCGGGCTGAGGCTGCCCCCTGAAGGAACCCCACCAAAACTCCCAGATCCTCGAGACCTCTTGGCCTCCCTCTCGATTCGCTCCTGGCGGCAAACCGACTCAATCTCTCTGGCAATGTCAACCACCTCCTCAAAAGAAGCGCCAGATACCCTCTCCCTGGTCAGAAAAATCCGAAACTGATAAGTGAGGCCATCAACGAACCTTCTGATCCTCTCCCTATCCGTGGGAACTAGCCAAATAGCATGACGGGCCAACTCGGAGAACCTCATCTCATACTGCATCACGGTCATGTCCTCCTGGTGCAACTACTCGAACTCCCTACGCAGCTCCTTCCTGCGGGACTATGGTATATACTTCTCCCGGAATAGAATGGAGAACTGACGCCAGGTAAGGGGCGCTGCATCAGCAGGTCTATGCCTCTCATAGGCCTCCCAGCAAGTGAGTGCAGCTCCTGCGAACTGGAAGGTACTAAATGGACCCCACTAGCCTCCGGTATCCCTGTTGTGCGAAGGATCCTCTGACACTTGTCCAAAAAGCCCTGGGCGTCCTCGCCCTCAGTACCACTAAAAATCGGAGGCTGGAGTCTACTAAACCTCTCTAACATGCGCTACTCGTCATCTGCCAAAGCTGGGACCACAAAATCCTAGGCTGGGGCAACCGGCTGGACTGGAGCTACCCCCGGTGTCTGAAGCCCCTGAGTAACCTGTTCAGGTGTCCGTGAAGCTGCAGTCTGAGTGCCTCCCCCGACCTGAGAAGTAGCGGCAGTAGTAGACATGGCGACTGCCTGTGTAAGACTGGTGCACACAGTCATAATCTGAGCAAGGGTCTCCTGAAGACCCGGAATCACAATAGGCACTGCCGATGCCTGAGCCTGTCCCGTTGGAATCTCAATGACGGGAACCTGGTCCTGAATAGTAGGAGGGTCCATAGGTGCTGTCTCGGCTATTGTGCGGCCTGCACCCCTCCTTCGGCCACGGCCTCGAACCCTCGCCGGTCCAGCTGGTGTCTGATCACCCCGATCGGTAGCGCGCGTCCTCGCCATCTATGAGAGAATGAAACAACAGAAGTTTAGTTCCAGAAATCGACAGATTCGCACGACAAAATATAAGAATATGAGATTTTTCCTAAAGGTTTTGTAGCCTCTCGAAGATAAGTACAGATGTCTCTGTATCGATCCGCAAGACTCTACTAAACCTGCTCATGAATGGCGAGACCTATTTAACCTAGGGCTCTGATACCAACTTGTCACGACCCGATTTCGGAGTCGTGATGGCGCCTGTCGAAGAACCAGGCAAGCCGCCCATTTTATCTAAGCTAAATTCAATTTCCAGTAAAAATACAATTTTAAACGAAATTACTGATAATACTAATAATCTAAAGTTTTGAAACAATATCTGAAACAAAATTTAAAATCTCCAACCCCGGATCTGGTGTCACTTAGTCATGAGCTACTATAACATAAAGCAAGGAAAAGGAGAAATGAACAACATAGTCTCAAAATAAAAATAACAGGTAGAATAAGAAAGAGAAGACGAGGTCGCGATCGCCAGCTGCTACGTCGACGACTCCAATGAAACTCTGACAGTTGCTCAGTATCCACTATTAGGTCCTGGTGTAGCTGGATCTGCACACAAAGTGCAGGGGGTAACGTGAGCACACCAACTAAGAAGTAACGAACCCAAACTATGGGCTGAGAGGTAGTGACGGACTAAACCTCAGAATTGACAATAGACAGTATACAGAAATTAGCCATGCTAATAGTTTATCGGAAAATATACTAAAATATGGCAATTATGCCGGACTACTCTACATGCCATCGTATAAACATATGAATCCAATGTGGAGATGCACATAGTTCTCACAACAGTCCACGCAGTACCGTATATGGCTCTCAGGCCCAGGGAAAGTCCATCCCAGAATGTACATAATCATCAGCGACCGTAGTCACTCCGTACTGAGGAAAAAGGCCAATCCAGCCCCATAGAGAAAGTCCATCTCCGGAATACAACACTCGGACAAGATCCATGTCCAGGGACGATCCATCCCTCACATAACATCAACTTCGGACATGATCCATGCCCAGGAAAAATCCATCCCTCAACATCAATGCACTCACTGGGGGTGTAAAGACTCCGGAAGGGCCCTAGTGGTCCAAGTGTTATATCAAGCCAACGAAGGCATGATTTAAGTATCGCTGCGGCGTGCAGTCCGATCTCCTAACTATCTCAATAATAGGCTCTCGGCCTCACTCAGTCATTACTCTCCAGTCTCACTCACATGGGTCACAAATGCATCCATCAGCACGAAAAAAATGATAATTATGCATATAATTAACAATACTGAGGCTGAGGTATGAAGTGATATGCTATAACAAGACTGAGTATATGAAATCAAAATCACAAAATGAGAAAATAATATATACGACCACTCGGATCTCATCATCTTCAGCGTGAAGCCTAGCATTTATACTTAACATGATTTCTAACAGGTTCACAATTACTACATTAATAGAAGTGCGGATATCGATCAGTAATAGCTACTAGACAAATTCCATGGGATGAGCCAGGCCAGAAATACTCGGTGCACGCTCGCATGCCCGTCACTTGGAATGTGCATCACCTCAATTATAGTCATAAATCATATAGCTCGGTGTTTCGAACCCTCAGAACCAAGTTTGGAAATGTTACTTACCTCAAAATCGGCTAAAACCCTAGCCCTCAATGCCTTTGCCTCTAGAATGATCCTCCGAGTGCTCCAAATCTACCAAAAATAAGATTCATATCATTATAATACGCCAAGGAATGAAACCCATTCGAAAATTACCAAATTTACCCAAAAATCCAGAAATTGGCCAAACCCGACCCCCGGGCCTCCGTCTTGAAACTCAATATACACCACAAGAATCCTCATCCTCCCACGAGTCTATACATACCAAGAACACTGAAATCGGAGTCTAAATGACCCCTCAAATTCCCATTTTAAGGTCTCTTAATCACAAGCCCTAATTACCCATTTTTAGCACTGATTTTCCCTAATTTCCACCACTAATCAGACTTTTAATCATATGTAAACGAGGTTTAAGTCCAAAATACTTACCTCAAAGAAGAACTATTGATTTCCCTCTTCAAAAACCCTTCAAAAGCTTCAAACCCGAACCTACGTACCCGCACATGTGGCCTAAATCTCGCACCTGCGGACCCGCACCTGCGATCCCAGGTATGCACCCGCGAGAAATCACTTAAAGGGTTATTTCCGCACATGCGACAAATCCTCCACACCTGCGACTCCGCAGGTGCGGTCCAAGTCTTGCACCTGCGGTCTTCTTCAGCCTGACAGAGTTCCGCACCTGCGCATGCCTCTCCGCACCTGCGGCCACCCTTCTGCAGGTGCCGCCACACCAGAAACATTGCACCAGCAGCTTCAGTTGCAATTTTTCCAACATCGAAATCCTCCGATGGCTATTCGAAATCATCCCTAGCCCCTCGGGACCCCAACCAAAAATACCAGCAATTCCCATAACCTCATTCAAACTTAGTCGAGCCTTTGAAACACCAAAAACAACGCAAAAATAATAAAATCACCTCAAATTCAAGCCTATGAACTTTGAAACTTCTAAATTTCACCAAGGATGCCGAAACCATCCAAAACCCATCCGATTGACCTGAAAATTTGCACACATATCCAAAATGATATTACAAACGTGCTCCAACTTCCGAAATTCCATTCCGACCCCAATAGCCTATTTTCCCCTGCCAACCGGAAATCGCCAAAAACTAACTTTTGCCATTTCAAACCTAATTCTACACCGAACATCAAAACTTCATTTCGAACACACTCCTAAGTCCCAAATCACCTAACGAAGCTATCCGAGCTATAAAATCCACATTCCGGGGTCGTTTACCCAATAGTCAACTTCCGGTTGACTTTTCTAACTATAAGGCTAACTTGAGAGACTAAGTGTCTCATTTCTCACCATGACCACTTTGAACCCGAGTCAACCAACCCAACGCCACACAAAAGAGATAAACCACACAAGAAATGAAGCAGAAATGGGAGAAACGGGCTAAACTCTCAGAACGACCGGCCGGATCGTTACACTAACATTCCATGCTACTATATTCATCTTGGTATAAAAGGCTCATATGTCTCCTGCATCAACCCCCACCTATTCATACTGCTAGGACCATAGCTTACTTGTGCATGCGCCTGAGAACTTGATAGATCAAGAGTATTGAAACCATTTGATGTGCTCACCCCATGTTCTTTTCCACAATTTTTGACCCCTTTGAAACATGACTTGTTTTTTACAGTCTTCCAACCTTCTTCATCTTCAGTCATTACTGGAATTTTTAGGAGACTCTTTTGCTGTACATTTTCATTATCCTTCATCTTCACACCCTGTACTTGAGTTTGTGGAATAACAACCTTTTGTATGTCTTGATCACTTTGTAGACCCCCTTCCTCATGCCCTATTTTCCTCCAGAATTGTTAAGGCTTCTGGTTTCTCCCCTTTAGTTATTGGCAGAGCTTCTTTCTGTGGCTCATTGAACACATGTCCTAGTTTCAAGCATTTATTGCAATACATAGGCATCCAATCATACCAAACTTCCTGTTCAAATTACCTTCCGTTTGGATCTTCCCCCATGATATGTCTGGGGAGAGGTCTAGTAACATCCATCTCGACCAAAATTCTGGCATATACGTTCAACCTTTGTGGTGCAAGCATCAGCATATATAGGAACTCCTAATGTACTTCCAATTCTGCTTAGCTCATCCTCCCAGCAATTCAGTGGCAGCTTTGGAAGTTGAATCCATAGTGGGATGGTCTTCAGTACTTCGTTTGTAAAATCAAAATCAGCATTCCACATTTTAACCCCAACTGGTTTACTATTCATCGTGTAAGGTCCTGAATACAACACAACATCTCTATCCTCCATAGCAGCAAATTTTACCACAAAATACCCATCATTATGTAGATATATTATGGATTTAGCAACAAAATTCCATTGGAATGTGACAAATCTTTCAAACGCAACTATAGTAGGAGTTTCACCCACTACATACACTATTACAACCATTTTCCATCTCTCAGTAGCTCGTTCAACCACCTCTTTGTCTAGTTTAGCCACTTTAACTCCATTCTTAATAGTAGGTTCTATGTATTGTAAATTCATACCTCTGGTAGCCATTTTGTTCTCAGCAAATAGATTCTTCCATTTGTCGTTACAATTGGCTGAACTAGTAATTCCAATTTCCTCTGAGCACCAGATTCGCCCGGTCCCCTTTCACCTCCTAGTTGTTTAGGTCCTTCAATTATGACAATTGCACTCTTGTTCTGCACAGATTGTACTGAATTTGAGCTTGCCTCTATTATTGGCGGGGTCTTAAGCCCCTTCGTATTTAGGGATGGCCACTGTTCTATTGGATTTTCCTCTGCATCTAATTCCTCTACTGACTTCATTATTGGACCTTTCAATGGTAGCTCCGTCGATTCCACACTTATTACAGGTCTTCGAGTTTGACCTCGCGACATCTTTTGGTGATGATGGCACACAATAGAACTAACACTAATGAATTCCGATTATCTCTCTAACTATTCCCAGTCTCTTTCTGCCTTCTTCTAAATTCTCATTCTTCTTCTTCTTCTTCTTCTGTTTTCTCTTCTCAATTCTCTGTACTATTGTGAATAGATACCAATTTTGGTATCAATTGGTATCAGAGCTGAACCATGGGACCATGCAAAGCGGTTGATATTGCATCTCTCGATTGGCAGGAGCAATATGAAGATTTGGATGCTCAACATACTCATCCCATGGTGGAAGGATATGTGAATCTCTACATTTCATGTAAGACTGATGCCAAGCTAGAGAATCATCATCCAAATTCATAGAAACTATATTTACTTTCTGATTTGCAGTAATATTGTCAACATCAAAATATTGATCAATTCTATACAACCAGCTTTTCAAATTTTCTCCGTTAAATCTAGGAAATAATAGATTATGACTTGGACTGTTATGAGCATGATAAGGATTAGGACCTAAAATTCCCTGACCTGATTGCAGCACATTATCTCGAACATTGGAAGTGGAACTGCTATGTCGTGACTGTTGATGAAGTTGTATTCCATCGATCGATTTTTGAGAGCTCCGACCATTTGTAACATTTCAGCATGTCGATGATCCATATAGCTCGCAATTCATGTGTCTTCTAATCGAGAATTGAACGCAGATCCAACCATTAAGTAGACAAATCTTCATATTGTTCCTGCCAATCAAGAGATGCTATATCAACAGCTTTGCGTGGTCCCATGGTTCAGCTCTGATACCAATTGATAGCAAAATTGGTATCTATTCAACAATAGAATAGAGAATTGAGAAGAGAAAATAGAAGAAGAATAATGAGAATTGAGAAGAAGGCAGAATGAGACTAGGAAGAGTTAGAGAGACAATCAGAATTCATTAGCATATCAAAAGGAGGAATATTATTAGATTTGGCCATGTGCAAAGCTTGACATTGCATAGCATTGTTGAGCTAGGAGTACTGTCCATCACATGCAACATAAATAATTGCATATCCTCTTCCTTTAACCTGTTCAAAGACTTTGGACTAGAAACCTTATTCCTCACATACTACTCGTAACAAAAAAGACTTTCCTTGATAATTGAAAGCCATAGTTAGCTCAGAGTAGTCCATGGTAATAGGGTCTAGTGTTTTCATACATAAAGCCCCTAAGACCAAATCATATTTACCTACCGAAAATACAATTAAGTCAAATGAAAAGGTAGTTCCCTACAAGATCCACTCAAAGTTCCTAACCACCCCATAAGTTGCTTCTAAAGTGTTGTTACCAAGGCTCACATAGCTTACCCTGGTAGGACAAATTTGGCAACCCAACCTCTTAGCAACCTTCTCATCAATAAATTTGTGAGTACTACCTCCATCAAGTAAGATTTGTATTGGTCTCTTCTCACTATATCCAGTGACATGTCTTGTCTGAGCCCCTTGTAATCCACTTAAGGCACATAGAGAGATCATAGGAGTATCCTCTTCCACAGCTGACCATTCTTTACTAGAAGGACTTCCTTCAGATTCCTGTCTAACAACCTCCACACCTTCACCTTCTGCGACTTCCAGATCCATCACAAATAATTATTTAGGTAGGTTACATTTGTGTCCAACAGTGTATTTTTCATCACAAAAATAACATAAGCCCTGGTCTCTTCTAGCCTGCATTTCTGTAGAAGAAATAGTTCTCCTGTTTCTAGGGGCAATGGCATTGGTTGTAGGAGGTAGAGCTAATCTCGGAGCAGAGGTAGTATTACTAGTAGTGTTTTTGATGGTATGTGGCTCATAGGAAGGCTTTGTTGAGATGTGTAGATGACACAGGTGTAGGACTACTCCTTAAGGCTCTAGCATTAGTAGTTAAGGTTGCTTCAGCTAATCGAGCTAAGCGATATTTTTTTGACAAGGTTTGAGGCTCATGAATTTTGACAGGGTTCACTAATTCCTCCTTCAATCCTCCTAAAAATATGAGATAGCATGGCTAACAGTTAAATCACATTGAGCTAGTAATCTGGCAAAAGCGAATTGAAACTCTTTGCCAGTCTGTTTCAACTGCTTCAATTCTAGCATAGGATCAGTATATTCTTCACTAAATGTTTCAATCAAAGCTTCAATATACCCATCCCATGGTGGAAGGATAGGTGAATCTCTACATTTCATGTATGACCGATGTCAAGCTAGAGCATCATCATCCATATTCATAGAAACTATATTTACTTTCTGATTTGCAGCAGTATTGTCAACAACAAAATATTGATCGATTCTATATAACCAACTTTTCAAATTTTCTTCATTAAATCTAGGAAATAGTAGATTATGACCTCGACTGTTATGAGCATGATAAGGATTAGGGCCTAAAATTCCCCGACCTGATTGCAACACATTATCTCGAACATTGGTAGTGGAACTGCTATCTCGTGACTGTTGATGAAGTTGCATTCCATCGATCAAGTTTTTGAGAGCTCCGACCATTTGTAACATTTCAGCACGTCGATGATCCATATCAGCTCACGATTCATGTGTCTTCTGATCGAGAATTGAACGCAGATCCAACTATTGAGCAGCCAAATCTTCATATTACTCCTGCCAATCGAGAGATGCGATATCAACAACTTTGCATGGTCCCATGGTCCAACTCTGATACCAATTGATACCAAAATTGGTATCTATTCAACAATAGAATTGAGAAGAAAAAACAGAAGAAGAAAAAGAAGAAAAAGAAGAAGAAGAAGAAGAAGAAGAAGAATGAGAATTGAGAAGAAGGCAAAACGAGACTAGGAAGAGTTATGTAACGACCCGACCGGTCGTTTTGAGCTCTAGCGCATCGATCAGCAGTTTGAGGCCGTGAGCATCTTCGTTTTAGGTATTATGACCCATGGGCATGGGCAGAATTGAATTTCGGGAAGTTTAGAGTTAATTTGGAAAGAAAATTCTCAATTCGGAAGCCTTAAGTTGGAAGAATCAACTAAAATTGGAATTTTGAGTAAACGACCTCTGAATTAGGATTTGAAGGTTCCTGCAGGTTCGTATGATAATTTCAGACTTGGGCGTATGTCCGGATCAGGTTTTGGATAACCCGGGAGCGTTTCGGTGTATATTATGGAAGATGGCATTTTAGTAGAATTTCATAAATTTGGGCTGTAAGGAATTTCACTGTTATTGATGTCCATTTAGGATTCCGAGCCTGGGAATAGCTCCGTATGGTGATTCTGGAGTTGGGAGCGCGATCGGAAATGAATTTGGATGTCCGTAGGTCATTTTGAAGTCATTTGACTAAAGATAGAAATTTGAAGGTTTTTGAGAAATCCGACCTGAAGTGAAAATTTTTATATCGAGGTCGGAATGCAATTCCGGAAGTTGGAGAAGGTCCATAATGTTGAATATGACTTGTGTGCAAAATTTGAGGTCAATCGAACGTGATTTGATAGGTTTCGGCATCGGATGTAGAAGTTGGAAATTTCTAAGTTCATAAAGTTTGATATTTTTAGTGCGATTCGTGATTTCGGTGTTGTTTGATGTGATTTGAAGCCTCCAGCAAGTTCGTGGGATGTTATGGGACTGATTCATGTGATTTGGACGGGGTCCCGGGGGCCTCGGGTGTGTTTCGGGGTGAATTCAGACCATTTTTCTATGTTTTATTGCTGATGTTTTCTGGTTCGTCTGGTGTGCAATGAGATCGCGGTCATAATTGTGCGATCATGGAGAAGGAATTAGAGGGGCTGGAATTTTGGCTTGTGCGATCGCACTTGGAGGTATGCAATCGCGCATGGGAGGAATTTGGGGGCTGCTGCATTGGTCTATGCGATCGCAGGTGTAGTTGCGCGATCGCACAGAGGGAAAATTTGAGGCTACGCGCTTATGGCCTGTGCGATCGCAATGTTTAATGTGCGGTCGCACAGTGTATTTTTTTGGGGCTTCTGGGACTTGGCCTGTGCGAACGCAGGTTCTCTGCCGCGAACGCGCTGAGTGAATTGGTGAGGCATCATAGTTGGCCTATGCGATCGCGGAGCATGTTGTGCGATCGCATAGAAGGGTCACCTGGGCAGTGTGTTATTTTTAACGGGATTTTGGCCATTTCTTCACTTGGTGTGGGCGATTTTGAGGAGCTTCAAGAGGGGATTTCTGTCAAGCATTACTAGGTAAGCAATTTCTTTGTGTTTTTAAGATAAATACAAGTTATATGCATGGAAAAAATTGTGAAAAAATTGGGAAAATATTAAAGAAAACCTAGAAATGATATTTTGGATTTCTACCACGAATTTGAGCATGAAATTAAGGATAAATTGTATATTTGAGTTAGTAAGGCTATGGGTAAGGTATATCTTCGAGAAATTTCGGAATCTGGGCACGTGGGCCCAAGGGCATTTTGGTAAATTCCTTAAGCGGAGATGGGAGTTTATATAATTTGAATTGTTAACGAATATTAGAGTATATTTTCATTGGTTTGTCGTTATTTGGATAGTTTTGGGGCGTTGTGCATCGATTTGAGTCATCGGAAGGGCTTGGAAGCCGGTTATGAAATTTCAGAGCGAGGTAAGTCTCCTTTCTAACTTTGTGAGGGGGAATTGTCCCTCTAGGTGAACTAATTAAGTATGTGCTACTATCTGCGGGGGCTACGTACGCACGAGGTGACGGGAGTCCGTGCGTAGCTACTATTATGCCATGTATGGGTAGTCTAGGACCCACTAGCATGCCTTACTTGTTGTACTTGTGATCTTGCTAGTAATATTAGACCGTTAATATGATCGAAATAATGAATTGAATCCCTAAGAAGACTAGAGTTCATTTTTTTAATCACCTAGAAAGAGAATTGATTTCTCCGTGGATAATTGTGTTCTTGATAAGGTTATATTATTGAATATTATTGAACTTGGCAAATGAGTTTCAAAACAAAGATTTAAAAGCTATTTCTCATGTTCTTTTAAGAATAATTTTACCACTTTCCTGAGTAACCGCTTTTTTGATAAAAATGCGAATTTATTATGTGAATATGTGGTACATATGAGCACCTGAGTCGTAGGTATGATTCGCGAGCAGGCTAGCCTTATTATCTTTATGTTGATCGTGTCGCATGATTGATTCGCGAGCGGGAAAAAATATATGCATCTATGGTTTGAGTCGTTCGACCCTTCGGCAGTGCACAGTTTATTATTGTTGGTCCGCGCCGCTCGACCATCGGCATTGCTTGCGCATAATATTTACTGCGTATTTGCTGTGATTTTGCCTGATTACTGGCCTGGAATTTTAAGTTGTCAACTGAAATGACAGAGATTTAAAGTTATTAAAATTTTTGGAAGAGTTGTTCCTTCCCGTTGATTATTTGTTATTTAATTAAATCACCCATGTTTGCTTAATTATTATTGAAATGATGAAGAGTTAAAGTGTTAAATGTGGAAGAGTTGATATTATTTATTCCTGATTTTAATAAATTTCCTATGATAATCATGCCTAGTGTCACACTTGAATATACTAAATTGACCTCTAGCAAGTATATAATTCGACCTCTCGTCACTACCTCTCTGAGGTTAGGCGCGCGACTTACTGAGTACACGTTGTTTTCGTACTCATGCTACACTTGCTATGCATTTTAATTGCACATGTACCTTCATAGAGATGTGGCTGGTTTGGAGACTTAGGCGAGCTGCATCATTCAGAGGCGATCCGCAGCTGACGGAGTCTCCCTCGTATTGTATTACATTATTTTAATTTCCTTGTCCACTTGTATTTCAGACAAGCTTTGTAGAAATTGTAAAATTCTTAGAAATTTCTCATGTACTTGTGACACCGGGTTCTGGGATGTGTATGGGATATATTTTATTTTAAAAAATAGAATATTAAACTGTTATATTTACTTAACGGATTTTATTTAGTTATTACGTAACAAGTTAAAGACAATGATTTCAAAAATATTAAAACAGGAATCTATTTCAACTAATTAAAGATTGGCTTGCCTGACAGTGGTGTCCGGCGCCATCACGACCTTATGGATTTTTGGTCGTGACAAGTTAGAGAGACAATCAGAATTCATTAGCACAATGTCATTTTCCGGTGATGATTAAGGGTGATCTTAATCATAGCAGTTTGACAAGAGGATGGGGAAAGATGGTGTAAAATATAGACAAAATAACTCTATTGTCTCAAGTTGCACTCTAAAAAACAATTATAGGTGTAATTGTGAATATGAACTGTCATAAAAATACGTAGTATGTTCAATTTGTTGGGATATACTATTAACCATGCGGTTTAATTATATTATTTTTGTGTTTTATTTTTTATGGAATAATTGTTTATTTGATTTATTCAATTCAATAAGTATTATTTTAAATAGATCATTTATTACAAGTGTGTCTTTTAATTATGTAGTGGACGATTTAGCATATGGAGTCTTAGCTCATGCACAAAAGATTAAATTGTTGGTTCTCATAATTAATAAATTATGTTGACAGTGGGAGATATTGTTGGGCAAAATATCTTGATGATTGTAGCACAAGATTAAAGTATAATTTATCTTGATTATGGGAGTGATTTTGCTCCAACTTCTTGTGCAGTATACTTAGGCCTCATTTGTTTGCACTTAATGGAGGTCTCAATCTTAATCATTCAGATCTCAGATATTAAGTGTGTTTGTTTTTAAAGTCTGAATCTTAATTATTCATATCTTAATCATTAAGTATGTTTATTTTTTAACTTCACAGCGACTTAATGGGTCTGAATAGGTCTGTATGATTAAGATCTATAACAAAGACTTAATTTTATTGAGATGCTATCATCCACATTTATTATTAATTATCACCACCACCTACTATTATCAACTATCACCATGCCACCCTCCACCGCTATACTCAACCACCACCATCACCATCATACTCAATCATAGCCGCTGCCATTATCGACAACCACCACCCACCATCCCCATTACCCCCACACCATCATTATCAACCACAACTACAAACTCGTCCACCTCAACTATCACAACTAACCATCCCATCATCATCAACTACCATAGTCGGTACTGCGCACCATTATAACTACCACTACCTTTCTCAATCACAACCACAACCGCCACCGCCACTCACCATTATTAATTATTACCACCCAATATCACCATCCTCAACCATAATCGCTATCATTACCAATTACCACTAGCTACTGCCCAAAATCACCACCATCAACTAAAACCACCACCAACCACCATATCTAGTCGCCATTCACAAGCACCACCGTGAGTCATCACCATCACTAACTACCATATTTTAAAAAATATATTTTATTGATAGAATATTAGATTAATTAGCATTTTATTTGAATTTGTGTTTATTAATTTTCAAATAACAATAAATTATATACATTCAGATGCTAAAAAAATAGTCTTAATCATTTAGTATACAAATCTTGATACATATCTTAATATTCAGTTGTATATTTAGATTTAGATGTCTTAATCTTAATGCACATCTTGATATTCAGATGTGTATTCAGATTCAAGCGTTTTAATATTTAAAAAACAAATGAGGTCTTAGTGTATATTGAACAGACCAAGCAGAGAAATATGTTTTTGTACTGATTCTATAATATATTTTCTCTAATTCATTAAATCATCTTATACTCCTAATCTTGATATAATTATTATGATCAATGTGATTTGCTTATTATTTTGATTTATCTAAAGATACAACTTTTTTCAGAGTTAGGGTATGCCTAATATATTGGATAATAACAAATAGCATTTGTGAAATAATAATTAGTTGATAGAATCCATTACTTAACATTGAGTTCGATAATACCTCTTTGTGTGAGGTTATAAGTTTTTATGTGAAAATTCGGACGATGAATTTTGTATCCGTCACATGAAATAGTTTAAGCGAAATTATAAAGGATTTAATTATTTGTTTAAATTAAATTGTCAGTGATTTTGTTTAATTAATTGGTATTTGTAATTTTAACATGGAGAGTTTAAAATAAGAGTTGGTGAATTTTAAAATTCATATTGAGGAGTTCAATTAAGTTTTTTAGTGGAATAAATCGTGATTAATTATAGTAGGATTCAATTCATCCAAATTTCGAATTAATGCTATAATTAGTAGCATCTTATTATTTTTGCGGTCCCTGCTATACCTAGTAAAACTGTGACAGACTTGGAAAGAATGTTACTTGGAAGAAAAATTCTTTGTTTGAGTTGGACTAGGATTCTACTACACTAGAAGAATCCTACAAGTTTTTTGGCCTTATTTTTTGCTTAATTTCGGGTCAACAAAGAGAAGACTAGTTTTTCACCTAATAATTCACTCTTCAGAGTAGTAATATTTGCTCACACAAATATTACTACCGAGGCTTTATAAGGAGAATAGCAAAAGACCGCAACCTTGGATTCTTGCTCTATGAAGGACTTGTGCAATAGTTTTGAGAGGTTGGTGCTTCTAATATTCGTAATTCAATCATTGTCTAGATTAAATGTTTGCGATGCCTGTATTTATGCTTAATTATGTTGCGCATGTTCTAACAACTGGTATCAGACCTACATTTTGTGAGACGACTATGGAGATGGCAAAGTGATGCACAAGAAGAAGCTAGTTGCGAGCTTCAGCTGCCATAATACTCTAACAATGTGGGTGGCACACAGCGAATCACGAAAATTGACTCGCGAACCATGGCAATGGATCACGTGGAACTTAGTTCGAGGGGTGACCCGTGAATCGTGATAGTGAGCCATGCAGAACTTAGTTCGAGGGGGAGATTGTTGGGTGTGCGAACAAAGTCCTACATTGGTAGCTGAAAAGATTGAGAGCCTATATATAAAGTGTGGGGATATCTTAGTGGTGTGAGGACTTTTTGGAAATACAATGCGGGCTAGGCCTCAAAGCGGATAATATTACACTATATTAAGAGTATTTTTGGGCTAGTTTAGCACAACAAGTAGTAATTACAGAGCTGAAAAGTGAAAATGACTTAAAGATCTAATTTTGATGTTTAAACATTTGTTGTATGTAGTTAAGAATGAGAGTTGGTGGGGCTTTTCTATAAGACAAAAATCAATGTGCCTTTAGGTATTTAAGCTTTAGTTTGTATTTCTCTAAATATTGGTTCTGTGTAATTTTAATTTTGTTATCTTTAAGAAATAATAAGAATCACACATTTAGATTCGTTGGAAATCAAATTTGTTCGATTAAAAAAAGTGCAACTAAGAATGGAACAATTCAATCGCCCACAACTAAAGATATTAGGCAAAATAAATAAATAAATAAAGAGCGCATTGAACAATTGAATACATGCGTAATGACGCTAAAAAAATATAGTAATATTATTACTAGTCTGTGTGCAAATGTCAGTGGTTCAGCGTCTAGCTACGGCAAACACGTGATATCTGCACAAAAAGAAAATACGTAAATGTATCAGAAAAACATTTATATAGAGTTAATAGTAAATATTAAATTCCTAATTTCAAGAATAAATCTACATCAAATAAATCCAAAGGTAATATTTATGCTTGATTCTGTTGTGCATGTTCTGACAATTGGTATCAGAGCCCAAATTTAGTGGAACGGGTATGGAAATGGCAAGATGATGGTGCGGGTCGGTGCGCACACAAGTAGAAGCTAGTTGCGGGCTTCGGTTTCTATAATACTCTAACAATATGAATGGCATACAGTGAATCTAAAAAAATGACCCGTGAACTGTGCAATGGGTCACATGGAACTTAGTTCGAGGGGGAGATCCGTGAATCGTGATAGTGAGCCACGTAGAACTTAGTTTGAGGAGGAGATTGTTGGGTATGCGAACAAAGTCCTACATTTGTAGCTGAAAAGATTGAGAGCTACATATAAAGTGTAGGTATCTTAATGGCGTGAGGCCTTTTGGGAAAAAGCGATAATATCACACCATACTAAGAGTGTATTGGGCTAATTTAGCCCACCAAGTAGTAATTACGGAGCTGAAAAGTGAAAACGGACTTAAAAATCTAATTTGATGGTTTAACCATTTGTTGTGTGTAGTTAAGAGTGAGTGTTGGCGGGACATTTAAGCTTTAGTCTCTATTTCTCTAAATATTGAATATGTGTAATTTTAATTTTTGTTATCTTTAAAAAACAATAAGAACCACGCATTTAGATTCATTGAAAGTTAAAAAATTTCGGTTATGAAAAGTGTAACTAAAACTGGAACAATTCATTCCCTCACAACTAAAATTATAATCTTTTTATTAGGCAAAATAAATAATGACCGCATTGAACAATTGATTTCACGGGTAATGAGGCTCCAAAAATATAGTAATATTAATTGCAATAATTCAACCAGACATCTGGGAATTAGGAATAGTACTACTCGTATGTGTGCAAATGTCAGTGGTTCAACGAATAGTTACGGAAAACTCGTGAAATATGTATGCACAAAAGGAAAATACGTAAATGTACTAAAAAAGCATTTATATAGTAGTTAATAGTAAATCTTAAATTCCTAATTTCAAGAATAAACCTACATCAAGTATATCCAAAAGTAATATTTATGCTTGATTTAGCTGCACATGTTTTAACAACTGACATTAGAGTCCGGATTTGGTGGGATAAGTATGGAGATAGCAAAGTGATGGTGCGGGGCGGTGCGCACACAAGAAGAGGTTAGTTGTGGGCTTTGATTTCCATAATATTCTAACAAGGTAGGTGACGCACAATAAATTTAGAAATTGACCTGCGAACCGTGGCAATGGGTCACATGGAACTTAGTTCGAGGGAGGAGGGACCCGTGAATCATGGTAGTGAGACAAGTAGAACTTAGTTCGATGGGGAGATTTTTGAATGTGCAAAAAAGTCCTACATTGGTAGTTGAAAAGATTGAGAGCCTACATATAAAGTTTAAGGATCTTTTAATGGTGTGAGGCCTTTTGAAAAAAATCATACGGGATTGATCCTAAGTGGATAATATCACATTACGCTAAGAGTGTATTTGCGCTACTTTAACCCAACAAGTAGTAATTGCAGAGTTGGAAAGTGAAAATGAACTTAAAGATCTAATTTGATAGTTTAAACATTTGTTGTGTGTAGTTAAGAGTGAGCGTTGGTGGGGCTTTTCCGTAAGACAAATATCAATGTGACTTCAGGCATTTTAGCTTTAGTCTCTATTTCTCCAATATTGATTTTGTTTAATTTTAATTTTGTTATCTTTAAGAAACAATAAGAACCAGAAATTTAGATTCATTGGAAGTCAAATTTGTTCGGTTAAGAAAAGTACAATTAAAAATGGAACAATTCAATCGCCCACGACTAAAATTGTAATTTTTTTATTAGGAAAAATAAACAAAGACCGCATTGAACAATTGAATGTATGGGTAATGAGGCTCCAAAAATATAGCAATATTAATTAAAATAATTCAACCAGACTGCCAAAGAGAGAAAGAGGGCATGTCTAAAACGGAATAAGAGGTAGACGACAGCTGAGATTAGGAATAATACTATTGTAACAACCCGACCGATCGTTTTGAGCTCTGAGGTGTCATTCAGCGGTTCGAGGCCTTGAATAGCTTCACTTCATGTATAATGACTTGTACGCGTGGTCGGATTTGAATTTTGAGAAGTTCGGAGTTGATTTGGAGAGAAAATTCTAATTTCGGAAGCTTTACGTTGGAAGAATTGACTAGGGTTAAGCTTTGAGTAAATAACTTCGGAATGGTAATTTGAAGGTTCCAACAGATTCGTATGATGATTTTGGTCTTAGAAACGTGTCCATATGTCGATTTGGAGGTCCATAGGTCATTTCGGCGTCAATTGGTAGAAGTTGGAAATTCGATGATTTTGGGAAGTTTTACCGGGAGTGGACTTATTGATATCGGGATTGGATGATAATTCCGGAAGTGGGAGTAGGTCCGTAATGTCAATTATAACTTGTGTAAAAAATTTGAAGTCAATCGGACTTGATTTGATAGGTTTTGGCGTCGAATGTAGAAGTTTGAAGTTCTAAAGTTCATTAAGTTTGAATTGGGTACGATTCGTGGTTTTAGCGTTGTTTGATGGGATTCGATGGCTCGACTAAGCTTGTATCATATTTTGGGACGTGTTGGTATATTTGTTTAAGATCCAGAGGGCCTCGGGTAGATTCCAGGTGGTTAACGGATCGAGTTTGAACTTGGGGGAAATACTGAGATAGCTGGTGTCTGGTGCAACCACACCTGCATGAAAAGGGTCATGGGTGCGAGCCGGTAGAAGCGGTCCAAGGGTGGGAGAAGAGGAATGGAGTGAGGATGGATTGATTTGCATGTGCGAGGAATTTGCTGTACCTACGGGCTCGCATATGCGGGCGGAGGAGCGGAGGAGCGGAGGTGTTCTGGGATTGATGGATCGCAGGTAGGGGTGATGTAGCGCACCTGCGGGTCATGGGCGCGCAGGTGCAGAATGGTGCTCGAGCTGGGAGTTCGCAGGTGCGGAAGTGTTTCCGCAGAAGCGGATGCGCACCTGCGGTTGAAGGGCCGCAAAAGCGAAAGAAGCTGGCCTTGGGGGAAACTATATATGCGAGGAAGATTCCGCAGATGCGGTGCCGCAGAAGCGACTAGTGGACCGCATATGCGAAAGGTCGCCTCGGAAGATTGTTTTAAGTCGGAATTTTTGCACATTTTTTTTCATTCTCTCTTGATTTGGGTGACTTTTTGTAACGACCCGGCCGATCATTTTTGGAGTTAGATCCCTGACCACTTAATAATTGTTTTCCCCATGTTTGTTTCTGCTATTGGGACTAGTCGGATGTCACGACCCCAAAACTACCCTGACCGTGATGGCGCCTATCATGATACTAGGCCAGCCAAAGCAATTTCCAAAACATAAAGAACTTTTCATTTATATCATTTCTAAACAGATAATTCAGAAAAGTTTCATTTAGGCATTTTTAGACAGACTAAGATATGTCGAATAATAGATACAACCGAAAATCCCGTAGGCACTGGTCACGAGCATCTAAAGAAAATGTACAAGTCTGACACAGTATCTCTAATACAAGATAAGTCTAGGAGATGCAACTACTACAGAAGTAAGAAGGAGAAAGCAGGGTTGCGGACGCGTGCAGCTACCTCGCAAAATCTCCGAGAGACCCTGGGACAGATAGACAGCTCACTCCGCTCGAGCACCTGGATCTGCACACAAGGTGCAATGAGCAATGTGAGTACGCCAACTCAATAGTAATGAGAGTAAATAAAGTCTGAGAAATACGAAACACATAAAAACAAGTCATAAATCCACAACAATTACCGTTCTTCTTTTAAAATCGTAGATACGATAATTCATAACACTTAAAGCCGATTTCAGTAAAAATCCTTTGAAATTGTACTTTCAACAGTTTCCATAGAAATTCAAGAAGAATTTAGTGGAAAAAAAATGACAGAAAGCATCAATTGCCTCTCGGGCCAAAAACATATTTCATAAACCACCCCTCGGGCATAACATCACTCGAAATCAGTCCCTCCGCATGCCTCACAATCACTCGGGATCAGCCCTTCGGGAAACCTCACAGTTACTCATGCCTCCCAATCCCTCGGCACTCGCACTCAGTAGGTACCTACGCTCACTAGGAGTGTGTACAGACTCCGGAGGGGCTCCTACAGCCCAAGCGCTATAACAAGCCATCTCATGGCATAATCACTCAGGCTCTCGACCTCTCATATATCATAAATAGCGTAACATGCTGCAGCGCGCAGCCCGACCCCATAATATCCTCACAACATAGGCCCTCGGCCTCACTCAGTCAAAAACCTCTCAAAAGCCACTCGGGCTATCAGTAAAAACAGGGAGCTCGTCCCAAAACATCTTTCATACACAACAAAGTGGAGTAATGAAACTCAATTAAACAGTAATCAGGTAAAATCATGACTGAGTGTAACTTACAAATCAAAACAGTGAGGAAATAGTAATAAAAAGCCCCCGAGGGGTCCAAACACTTGACGCGAGGCCCAAATACGGCATTCAGCCCAAACATAGTAATAATCTTTGAACAAGAAGTATTATATGATTTGAAATCAAATACGCAAATTATTAGTTGCTACGGGATGGACCAAGTCAATCCCCAACGGTGTACGCCACACACTCATCATGTAGCATGTACACCACTCCAAAATAGTGATACACTGCGAAGTCCGGGGTTTCATACCCTCAGGACAAGATTTACAATCATTACTTACCTCAAACCGGATGATAAACTACTCTGCGATGCCCTTGCCACTCGACTCGGCCTCAACACACCTCAAATCTATTCAAAAGCAGATTCATATCATCAAAGTATGCCAAAGGAACAAAGCTCACTCGAAAATAATCAATTTACATCAAAAATCCTGAAATTGGCCAAACCCGACCCCCGGGCAATTGATTCGGATTCCGAGAAAAACCGAAAAACTAGAATCCTTACGCTCTCACGAGTTCATGCATACCAAATACATCAAAATCGGACCCCAAATGGCTCCTCAAATTCCAAAATTGTACTCTCAATTTTCAAGCCCTAATCTCCCAAATTTCTCCACTAAAACATGCTTAAATAATGGAATAATTGCCATAAATACAAGATACAAGGTCCAAGTGTCTTACCTCACTGAAACACTTAAATTCCCCTTGTAATCACAGCTCAAAGCTCCAAAATCCGTCAACAATGGAGGAAGAATGACCAAATTTTGCGAAGGCATCTATTTATAGGTTCTGCCCAGCGATTGCCGCATTTGCGGTCTCTTTATCGCACCTGCGGACGCGCACCTGCGGTCCCAGGTGCGCATCTACGGTTCCCATTAATTTACCTTTTTTCCGCACCAGCATCCAAATAGTCGCACCTGCGGGCTCGAAGGTGCGGTAACATCTCCGCATATGCGATGAACCTCAACCAGCCCAAACGCTGCACCTGTGACGACTAATCCGCACCTGAGGTAACCGCACTACGGCCATCCATCTGCATCTGCAGAATCACAGAACAAAATCACACTAGCACACTCTAATGCCAAAAACTCATCCGTCAACCATCCGAACTCATCCCCAGGCCCTCGGGACCTCAACCAATGGCACCCACAAGTCATATATGATCACCCGAACTTAGTCGAACCCTCGGAACACCCAAAACAACATCAAAACACCAAATAGATCCATAATTCAAGCCTAAGGATTTCTAAACTTCCGAAATTCGCCAACGATGCCGAAACCACTCAAACCACGTCTGAATAACCTGAGATTTTGCAGACACATCCCAAATGACAATACGAACCTATCCCAACTTCCAGAATTCCATTCTGACCCCGATAGCTAATTTTCCACTGCCTACCGGAAATTGCCAAAAATCCAATTTCGCCAATTCATGCCTAAATCTACTTTGGACCTACGAATAATATTCCGAACACACTCCTAAGTCCTAAATTACCTAATGAAGCTATTCGAGCCGCAAAAACCACATTCCGAGATCATTTTCCTATAAGTCAACTTCCGGTTGACTTTTCCAACTAAATCACCAACTTAAGAGACTAAGTGTCTCATTCCTCTCCACAACTACTCCGAACCAATCAACCCAAAGCAACATAAAAGAGTTGAACCATACAAGAATGAAGCAGAAATAGGGAAAACGGGGATAAAGTCTCAGAACGATCAGTCGGGTCGTTACACCGGAGTGATTAGTTATGGAATTCGGAGAGTTTTGGGGTACTTAGTCCCTAATTGTCAGTTTAAGCCTTAGAAATTGGATCGTAGTCAAAACTGTGTGAAGACGGATCCGGAATGGAATTTCGTCAACTCTGTTAGCTCTATTGAGTAATTTTGGTGTTAGGAGCGTGCCCGGAATGTGTTTTGCAGGTTTGTAGTAGATTCAAGACTTGAATTGGCGAAAGTTAGATTTTTGGCGATTTTGGCAGATAGGGGAAATTTTGATATCAAGCTCGGAATGGAATTCTTGAAGTGGCTATAGGTTCGTAGTGTCATTTGTGACTTGTGTATCAAATTTGAGGTCATTCGGACTAGGTTTGACGTGTTTCTGCATCGTTTGTAGATTTTGAAAAAATGTTAAGTTCTTAGGCTTGAATTTATGTTTAATTCTTGTTTTTGATGTTATTCGATGTGGTTTGAAGGCTCGACTAAGTCCAAATGATGTTATAGGACTGGTTGGTAGGTTTGGTTGAGGTCTCGGGAGCCTCGAGTGTGTTTCGGATGCTCAACGGGAAGAATTTTGGACTTAGGCAATTTTCTGATGTGCTGAACCTGTCATTTTCGCACCTGCGGATGTTGGACCGCAGGTGCGGCACCGCTGATGCGACTGAGGAATCGCAAATATGGCCCCAGCCAGGATAAGATGTTTTCTCACCTGCGATGCTTTTTATGCAGGTGCGGCCCCATGAACCACAGATACAGAAATCACTGGGCAGAAATAGGAAGTTCGAGGGTTTGAAATTTCATAACACAAAATTTGATTTGGAGCTCGGTGGGAGACGATTTCTCGAGGTATTTTGGAGGAGAATCATTAGGTAATGAATTCTAACTCTATTTTGATCATAATACAATAATCTATTGTTGTTTTCCTCTTCTAATTAAGAAATTTGAGGGTAAAAGTTTGGAAATGGGGGGAAAAGTTCCCCAATTGAAAATCCGAGATTTGAGTGAGATTTTGACGTCGGGTTTTGATGATTTTTGTTCGAGTTTTCTCGTGAGTGAACGGGTGTTCATAATTTATAAATTTTACCAGATTCCGAGACGCGAGCCCGGGGGGACTTTTTGAGCGATTTTCCTAGTTTCACGTTTTAGCTTCGAATTGATTAGTTGAATTAGTTACTTATAGCTATATTTACATCATGCAATTAATTTGAATAGATTCGGGCCATTTGGAGTCGGGTACTCGTGGAAAGAACGTGGTTTCAAGTTGATTTGAGCAGTTGAGGTAAGTGGCTTGCCTAACCTTGTGTTGGGGACTTCCCTTTAGGATGTTTTATATTAATTGATGTGGGAGAACCGTCTACGTGAGGTGACAAGTACGTACACGGGCTACTATTGCAAAAATCCCGTTCTCCCCCTTTTTAAGTCATAAATTGTTTTTCCTTTATTAAATTGCACTAATATGTTTAATTATTTAGCTTATATTAGGGAAGCATGCTTACGTGTTTAATTGCATGTTTGACCTTCTGTGCTCCATGCTTAGTTAAGCCTCTATTTTCCCTCTATATTTAGTCTAAATTGTATAACTCGATGTCATACCTGTCATTGTATCTTGCGTTGCATATTTAAATTGGGACTATGGATGTATTCCGGTAAGGCCTTGACTTGACCTCGTCACTACTTTACCGAGGTTAGGCTTAGCACTTACTGGGTACCATTTTTGCGTACTCATGCCCTTTCCTGCACATGTTTTTCGTATGCAGATCTAGGTACGAGCTATCAGCCTCGAGGATAGTATGTGTTGCTGATTTCTAGGAGACTTCAAGGTACTTCTGCCTGCATCCGCAGAATCCTTTGAGTTCCCTTCTACTCCCTCGTCTAGAGTCTTCTTATGTATCTTCAGACTTTTGTATAGAGCAACAATATATTATAGAAGCTTGTGACTTAGCGATATTATGGGTCTCGAGAAACTATTTTTTATATATGCCGAGTGGCATTATTTTTGGTTATTCACAATATGCTGTTTTATCTTTTAAATGTTGTCTTTTCTTTACATTTTTCGTAATATTAGGCTTACCTAGTCGTAAAGACGACTAGGTGCCTTCACGACACATTTCAGAGGGTCAAATCGGTTCGTGACAAGTTGGTATCAAAGTGTCTAGGTTCATAGCAGTCGCGACAAGACGGTTTATTAGAGTCTCGCAGATCGGTTCAGAGACGTCCGTACTTATCTTCGGGAGGCTATGTAACTGTTAAGAAAAATTATATTTCTTTGATTTCCTTGTCGTGCGATTTATTGACATCAAAATTCTAAAATTCTATTCTATTCTTTCTCACAGATGGTGAGGACCCATACTGGGAGGACCGACGATCAGGCACCCGATCCCCCTGCCAGAGCCGCTAGAGGCTGGGGTCGGGGTAGAGGACGACCACGCGGTGCAGCCCCAGCATCTGCGAGAGCTGCGTCAGAGGAACCCCCAGAAGCTCTAGCTGGAGGGCCGACATCGGAGATTCCTATTGCTGCTTCAGCCCTTCAGGAGACTTTAGCTTAGTTCATGAGCATGTTCAGCACTCTAGCTCAGGCTGGACTACTTCCGATAGCTCCCGCTACATCTCAAGCCAGGGGAGGGGCACAAACTCCCGAAGCCCGCACTCCTGAGCAGAGGGCCCAGGTTGATCAGGCCCTAGAGTATATTCCTATACCCCCAGTGGCCCCTGTTCAGCATGAGACCACGGTAGCTGCTTCTAAGGTAGAACAACTCAGGCTCGAGAGGTACAAGAAGTACCACCCACCTACTTTATGTGGACTAGCTTCATATGACGCTCTGGGTTTTCTTGAGGAGTGTCATCGTATTCTCCGTACTATGGGCATTGTGGAGACGAGTGGAGTTTCTTTCACCTCTTTCTAGCTGAGGGGAGCGGCATATCATTAGTTGCGTGCCTATGAGCTGAGTAGTCCGTACGAGGCATCCTCACTCACTTGGACTCAGTTTTCAGAGATGTTCTTACGCGAGTATGTCCTTCAGAGCCTCATGGATGCTTGGCGCGTAAAGTTTGAGAAGCTGCGCCAGGGTGCTATGACTGTGTCGGAGATGCAGTCTGTTTCAGTGAGTTAGCTCTCATGCACCGGCTTTGGTTGCCACAGTCAGAGAGAGGGTTTGTCGCTTCATTGAGGGACTCCACCCCAGTATTCGGACCAGTATGGCCAAAGAGTTGGAGATGGATATCACTTATCAGCAGGCCGTGAGTATTGTCAAGAGGGTAGAGGGCATGTTTGCTCAGGACAAAGAGGAGAGAGAGGCCAAGAGGTCTCGAGAGACCGGTCATTTCTCAGGAGCTCGTGCACCAGCAGCACGCTATGATAGGGGTTTTGTGACTCGCCATGTTCATTCAGCTCTTCCAGCAGCCAGCGGTATTCCAGCTCCTCCTAGACCTCAGGAGCCTTATTATGCACCGCCAGTATCTAGTGTGCCTCTTGTTCGAGGTGTTATTACCAGCCAATCTAGCAAGCCAGTTTCGAGTGAGTCTCAGTCGCAGCATCCTCCAAGGGGTTGTATTGAGTGTGGTGACACTCGTCATATGGTTAGAGATTGCCCTAGAGCCAGGAGGGGTGCACCTCCACAGACTTATCAGGCTCCACATGCTCCACCGAGTCCTCCGGCCATTCTTCCAGCCCCTGCTGCAACTCAACCTTCTCAGGCAGCTCGAGGCGGAGGTCGGGGAGGTAGAGGTCGCCCTAGAGTGGGAGGCCAGGTCAGGTACTATGCCCTTCCAGCCCGTTCAGAGGTCGTCCCTTCAGATTCAGTCATCACATGTATGGTCCCTGTCTGCCATAGGGATGCATCTGTACTATTTGACCCAGGATCTACGTATTCATATGTGTCTTCTTATTTTGCTTCATATTTGGGAATATCTCGGGATTCTTTTAGTTCCTCTGTTTATGTATCTACACGTGTGGGAGATTCTCTAGTTATGGACCACGTATATCGGTCGTGTTTGATTGTTCTTAGTGGGTTCGAGACCAGAGTTGATTTGTTATTACTCAATATGGTAGATTTCGATGTTATCTTGGGCATGGACTGGTTGTCGCCCCATCATGTTATTCTTGATTGTCACGCTAAGACTGTGACACTGGCTATGCCAGGATTACTGAGATTAGAGTGGAGAGGTACCTTAGAGTATACTCCCCGCAATGTCATTTCATTTCTTAAGGCTCAGCGTATGGTGGAGAAGGGGTGTGATGCGTATTTGGACTATGTGAGAGATGTCAGTGCTGATACCCCTACAGTTGAGTTAATCCCAGTAGTGAGGGACTTCCCTGATGTATTTTTAGCTGATCTTCCGGGTATGCCGCCCGATAGAGATATTGATTTCGGCATTGATTTGTTGTCGGGCACTCAACCCATTTCTATTCCTCCCTATCGTATGGCTCATCGTGAGTTGAAGGACTTGAAGGAGCAGTTGTATGAGTTTCTTGATAAGGGTTTCATCAGGCCCAGTGTATCACCTTGGGGTGCTCCAATTTTATTTGTGAAGAAAAAGAATGGTTCTATGCGTATGTGTATTAATTATCGGCAGCTGAACAAGGTTACAGCGAAGAACAGGTATCACTTGCCTCGCATCGATGGTTTATTTGATCAGTTACAGGGTGCCAGGGTATTTTCAAATATTGACTTGCGTTCTGGCTATCATTAGTTGAAGATTCGGGAACCGGACATCCTGAAGACTGCCTTCAAGACCAGATATGGTCACTATGAGTTTCTTGTCATGTCATTTGGGCTGACCAATGCCCCAGCAGCCTTTATGCATTTGATTCACAATGTGTTCCGGCCTTATCTTGATTCCTTCGTCATTGTGTTTATTGATGACAACCTGGTATATTCGTGGTCTCGGGAGGATCATAAGCAGCACTTGAGGACCGTGCTTCAGACTTTGAGGGAGAAGAGATTGTATGCAAAATTTTCTAAGTGTGAATTCTGGCTTGATTCAGTGGCATTCTTGGGCCACATAGTGTCTTGTGATAGGATCAAGGTAGACCCGAAGAAGGTGGAGGCGGTGCAGAGTTGGCCTAGATCGTCATCAACTATGGAGATCCGCAGTTTCCTTGGCTTGGCGGGGTACTACCGTCGCTTTGAAGAGGGATTTTCATCTATTGTAGAACCTATGAACAGACTGACCCAGAAGGATTCTCCATTCAGGTGGACCGAGGAGTGTGAGGAGAGATTTCAGAAGATTAAGACAACTTTGACTACAACCCCAGTATTTGTATTGCCTACAGGTTCGGGGTCCTACGCTGTCTATTGTGATGCCTCGAGGATTGCCCTTGGAGCGGTATTGATGTAGGACGGTAGGGTGATTGTCTACGCGTCTAGACAGTTGAAGGTGCATGAGAAGAATTATCTGGTTCATGATCTCGAGTTAGTAGCTATTGTTCACGCCCTAAAGATCCAGCGTCATTATTTGTACGGTGTTCCTTGTGAGATCTACACTGACCACCGGAGTTTGCAGCACTTGTTCAGGCAGAAGGACCTTAATTTGCGTCAGCGTAGGTGGTTGGAGCTACTTAAAGACTATGATATCACTATATTATACCACCGGGGGAAGGCCAATGTAGTGGCTGACGCCTTATCGCCGGGCAGAGAGTTTGGGGAGTTTGGCATATCTTCCAACAGCTGAGAGGCCTTTAGCTTTGGATGTTCAGTCCTTAGCCAGCCAGTTCATGAGGTTGGATGTGTTAGAGCCTAACCGGGTATTAGCTTGTGTGGTTTCTCGCTCTTCTCTTTATGACCGTATCAGAGAGCACCAGTATGATGACCCCCACCTTCTAGTTCTTCAGGACAGGGTTCAGCGAGGTGATTCCAGGGATGTGACTGTTGGTGATGACGGTGCGATGAGGATGCAGGGCCAGATCTGTGTGCCCAATGTAGATGGGCTTCGGGAGATGATTCTTGAGGAGGCCCATAGCTCGCGGTACTCCATTCACCTAGGTGTCGCGAAGAAGTACCAGGACTTGAGGCAGCACTATTGGTGGAGGAGGATGAAGAAAGATATAATTGGATTCGTGGCCAAGTGTCTCAACTGTCAGCAGGTCAAATATGAGCACCAGAGGTCGGGTGGACTACTTCAGAGGTTAGAGATCCCCAAGTGGAAGTAGGAGCGGATCACCATGGACTTTGTAGTTGGACTTCCACGGACTTTGAGAAAGTTCGATGTTATTTGGGTGATCGTGGATCGGCTGTCTGAGTCAGCCCACTTCATTCCAGTGTTGACTACATACTCCTCAGAGAGGTTGGCTGAGATTTATATAAGGGAAATTGTCCGCCTTCATGGTATTCCCGTATCCATCATTTCAGACAGAGGTACACAGTTCATATCACGGTTCTGGAGAGTCGTTCAGCAAAAGTTGGGTACTAGGGTGGAGCTGAGCATAACCTTTCACCTTAAGATGGACGGGTAGTCCGAGCGCTCGATTCAGATCCTTGAGGATATGCTACGTGCCTGTGTGATGGAATTCGGAGGTTCATGGGACCAGTTCTTGCCTCTTGCAAAGTTTGCCTACAACAACAGTTACCAGTCCAGCATTCAGATGCCACCGTTGGCTTTGTACGGTAGGCAGTGCCGATCCCCAGTGGGATGGTTTGAGCTGGGCGAGGCCCGATTTTTGGGTACAGACTTGGTCCAGGATGCCCCGGATAAGGTAAAGGTGATTCAGGAGAGACTTTGCACAACCTAGTCTAAGCAGAAGCGTTATGCGGATCGAAAGTTTCGTGATTTGACATTTATGACTGGTGATCGGGTTTTGCTTCGGGTATCGCCTATGAAGGGCTTCATGAGGTTTGGGAAGAAGGGTAAGTTGAGTCTGAGGTTCATTGGTCCTTTTGAGACATTGCGGCGCGTTGGGGAGGTTGCTTATGAGCTTTCCTTGCCTCCCAGCCTATCAGGAGTTCATCCGGTATTCCACATTTCTATGCTCCGGAAGTATCACGGTGATCCGACTCATGTTTTGGATTTCAGCTCAGTCCAGTTGGACAAGGATCTATCTTATGTTGAGGAGTCAGTAGCCATTTTGGATAGGGAGGTCGAAAGCTCAGGTCAAAGACTATTTCATCACTAAAGGTTCAGTGGAGGGGTCAACCGGTCGAGGAGGCGACTTGGGAGACTGAGCAGGATATGTGCAGCCAGTACCCTCATCTTTTCACAACTTCAGGTATGTCTTTATGCTCGTTCGAGGACGAACGATTGTTTTAAGAAGGGGAGAGTGTAATGACCCAGCCGGTCATTTTGGGAGTTAGAGCCCCGACCCCTTAATAACTGCTTTCCCCACATTTTTTATGCAATTGGGACTTGCCAGGGTGATTAGTTATGGAATTCGGAGAGTTTTGGGACATTTAGTCCCTAATTGTGAGTTTAAGCCTTAGAAATTGGACCGTAGTCAAAACTATGTGAAGATGGATCCGGAATGAAATTTTGTCGACTCTGTTAGCTCTGTTGAGTGATTTTAGGGTTAGGAGCACGCCCGGAATGTGTTTTGGAGGTTTGTAGTAGATTTAGACTTGAATTGGCGAAAGTTAGATTTTCGGCGATTTCGGCCGATAGAGCAAATTTTGATATCGAGTTCGGAATGGAATTATGGAAGTGGCTATAGGTTTGTAGTGTCATTTGTGACCTGTGTGTCAAATTTGAGGTCATTCGGACAAGGATTGACGTGTTTCGGCATCATTTGTAGATTTTGGAAAAATGCTAAGTTCTTAGGCTTGAATTCATGTTTAATTCTTGTTTTGGATGTGACTAAGTCCGAATGATGTTATAGGACTGGAGGGTAGGTTTGGTTAAGGTCCCGGGGGCCTTGGGTGTGTTTCGGATGCTCAACCGAAAGAATTTTGGACTTAGGCAATTTTCTAGTGTGTTAAACCTGTCATTTTCACACCTGCGGATATTGGACTACAGGTGCGGTGCCACAAAAGCGACTTGGTAATCGCAGAAGCAGACTTGGGCAAGGGCATCAGGGACCAAAGATGCGGCTGGGGAACCGCAGATGCGGCCAAGTGATCGCAGATGCGGCCCCAGCCCGGATAAGTTATTTTCTCACCTGCGATGCTTTTTACGCGGGTGCGAGACCGCAGGTGCAGCCCCACGAACCGCAGACACGGAAATTGCTGGGCAGAAATAGGAAATTCGAGGGTTTGAAATTTCATAACACAAAATTCGATTTGGAGCTCATTGGGAGAGGATTTATCGAGGGATTTTGGAGGAGAATCATTGGGTAACGAATTCTAACTCTATTTTGATCATAATACAATAATCTATTGTTTTTTTCCTCTTCTAATTAAGAAATTTGAGGGTAAAAGTTTGGAAATAGGGGAAAAAGTTCCCCAATTGAAAATCCGAGATTTGAGTGAGATTTTGACGTCAGATTTTGATGATTTTTGTTCGAGTGTTCTCGTGAGTGAACGGGTGTTCATAATTTTTAAATTTTACCCGATTCTGAGATGTGGGCCCGGGGAGACTTTTTGGGTGATTTTCCTAGTTTCATGTTTTTGCTTCTCATTAATTAGTTTCATTAGTTACTTATAGCTTTATTTACATTATGCAATTACTTTGAATAGATTCGGGCCATTTGGAATCGGGTACTCATGGCAAGAACGTGGTTTCAAGTTGATTTGAGCGGTTGAGATAAGTGGCTTGCCTAACCTTGTGTTGGGGACTTCCCCTTAGGATGTTTGATATTAATTGATGTGTGAGCATCATGTATGTGTGGTGACGAGTACGTACACGGGATATTATTGCAAAAATCTCATTTTCCCCTTTTCTAAGTCATAAATTGTTTTTTCTTTATTAAATTGCACTAATATGTTTAATTGTTTAGCTTAGATTAGGGAAGCATGCTTACGTGTTTAATTGCCTGTTTGACCTTCTATGCGCCATGCTTATTAAGCCCCTATTTTCCCTCTATGTATTTAGTCTAAACTGTATAACTCGATGTTATACCTGTCATTTTATCTTGCGTTGCATTCTTGAATTGGGACTACAGACGTATTTCGGGAGATCCCCTGTCTTGCATATTTAAATTGGGACTACTGACGTATTCCGAGAGATCACCCTGTATTGCATATTTAGTTTTGGGACTACGAACGTATTCCAAGAGATCCCCCCACACTGCATATTTACTTTTGGGACTACGAACGTATTCCGGGAGATCCCCATGTACTACATAATCATTTGGAACTACGGAACAGTATCTCGGGAGTTTTTCCTACTGCGTTTTATCTTGTTCCGAGCCGAGGGCTCCTTTAACTGTTAAACATTGAGAATTTCTTTAATTGTTTTACCGTAAATTTACTTATATATTTTACTGTTTCATTTGATTATATTTACTCTGGTAGTGCCTTGACCTGACCTCGTCACTACTTGACCGAGGTTAGGCTTGGCACTTACTGGGTACCATTGTGGTGTACTCATGCCCTTTCCTGCTCATATTTTTCATGTGCAGATCCAGGTACGAGCTATCAGCCTCGAGGATAGTACGTGTTGCTGATTTCTAGGAGACTTCAAGGTACTTCTGCCCGCGTCCGCAGAATCCTCAGAGTCCCCTTCTACTCCCTCGTCTAGAGTCTTCTTATGTATTGGTGTTTTTAAATCGGACTTTATTCCTCAAGAAAATTGTCCAACAGATCCATCGTTGGAAAAAGTCCATATTTTTCCAGAAAATCAGAAAATAGTAGAAAGTAGTTTCCCCACCCCACACTTATGTTATGCATCGTCCTCGATGCATGATCACCAAGACAAACATTATAACAAGGGTGAGAAATACTCCCTGAGACCCTCTCGGGCATAGCCCGGACATGATTCTCAATTTTNCAACTACAACGTTCATGTAACACCCAATACTCTAGAACTAATAAACTATAAAACTAAAAGAAGAGAAGAGAAGAAAAACTAAGTAGAATCCTCTGTCAGAAGTCTAAAAAAAGCCCTTAATGTGATGTTTTTGGGTCTATTTATATGTTTAGAATGAACCCTAAACATCTCAAAGACTTCTATTCTAACTTGGAAACACTTAAAACCCGTCAAAACTCGATTTCTGGCCGTCCCGGGACCCTGGCGTTTCAGCCCAAACGCCTGGGTAAGGCCAGGCAG